>CP139508.1:137231899-137469708 GCA_021014915.2 Artemisia tridentata subsp. tridentata | reverse complement strand
TTCTGTTCCGTATTTTTTATGTTTTACTACTTTTGACTTATCAAACTTTATATTTTTCTTTACCATTTTTTTTATTTCACGGTTTTATAATAAAAAAACAAAATTATAAAAAGAAAAACTAAAAATAATTGACGGGCATTGCTCGTAGTTTTGTGGGTACCAATCGCATTTTTGGTTTGTCACAACATTTTCTAAAAAATAAAATAGTAGTGTACGGTAATAAAACCACCAAAACCCCAAAACCTTCTACACATTTTCAAAACCTGTCGGCTGCTGCTGCATTCACACAACACAGGTACAATTCTTTACTTCATTTCTTCCTATATATGCATCTTTTATTTTCATTTTCAAGTTAATATAGGCACAAGTTACACTTGTTTGTTCCATGTTTGCCGGATGACGTCATCATCGAAGTCTTTTCTTTTTAGAAACCAGAAGTTACATTAGTAGAAGTAGTTGCTCGAAATCCATAAACTTTTTTAAAAAACAAAATCTTTTTGTAGCAAGGTTGACGGTTATGAACAACTTTTTGTGTTTATGTATTTGTTATTTTGTTATCTAGTCCCTCTAGATTTGTTTTTTTCGTTTTAGTCACCAGATCTCAAATTTTATTTATTAGCTTCTCAAGTTTATAATATGTCAATTTCTTCATAAACTTATTGGTTGGTTATGTTTGGCGAAAAGCTTCTTGGAGCATACCTATTCGTTTTATAAAAGCGTTTGTTAACATAGTAGTTGTTGTTGTTGTAATTATAAAGTGTAAAATGTTGTAAAGCTAAGCAAAACGCTAAAGGCTCCTATTATTAGCGTTTAAATAGGAGTTTCTAAACAAAAACCAAAAGTTAAACGCTCGTTGCCAAACAAACACTATATTTCTAAACGCTCCAAAAAGTTCGTCGCCAAACAGAGCCATAATTAATAAAAACTTGTCTTCATATAATTTTGATATGCTATTTGTTAAAAGTTCCTGTAGTTTACGTTTTGATCTCATTTTGTGAACTAGCTGTTAGATGAATGTATTTTAAGTAAATTGGTAGGTCTCTTGTTTAGCGACATAAGAAGGTTCGTAGAGCTAACATCATGTGCTTTCAAATGGTTCCGCGTCCTTGAGATGTTGAAATTGTTGGTATACATGCTTGCCAACTGATGTTTATACTATTTGTTCAAAGAAGTTGATGTTTATACTATGATAAATAGTTAGTTTATGAAATTGAAAAAGCATATAATTATTTCATTGAATATGAATTCATACTTGTTTGATAATCTGTTTATTAAAGGTTCCTGTAAATTACATTTTGATGGTACCAAATATTTAAGCAATATTGCTTGGAGGGTGTGCATTTAGTAGTTGTTTGATGAACGTTTAGCCTAAGATTACTACACGAGCTTCATGTGTTTTTCTATTGAAAGGGTGCTTATGTTATTTGAATGGTTTGATATGAAAATTTGAATGTTTAGAATTATTTAGTTAATTTGGAACCACAGTATAAGCAGAGTCCTACAGTAGTTGGTTTTAACAGCTTGGAAAAGGGCTGTTTGGACGATGTAATTTACACAACCACTTGGATCACTGGGAGATACCGCAATAGAGTTTGTTTTGACCCGTAACGGTCTCGTATAGACACTCTTGTTAACGAGATCAGAGTTTTATCCCACCATGGATTGATTGGATCAATGATCCCCTGTCGGCTTGTAATACTTTTTAATTCCTTTTATCTAGCTTCTTGCTAGCTTAATGATAATGCCGTTAAAAAAAAGAGTTGTGCAGTAAGGGTAGGTCTAGTAGGATCATGGGAATTGGACGATAGTTGCATCTTTTGTAGGACTAGTGGGTAGGAGACGATCAGAGGTAGAAGTGTTGGCTCAAGCACTAGACATGATTTTTAAGAAATTCATTTTGCAAATGCTTTAACGATATGATTGAGGTATGTGCAATCTGAAATTTAATACACATCGCGTGAAATCTGAAATTTTTGTTGTTCATGAGGATTTTAGCATTTCCGGATGTGATCATGGCTGTCATTTAACAACCAAAATACTTTTCTAACTATATTAATTTCCATTCAAGGTGCGTGGTCTTTGTCGTTCACTTGGACCAATCAACTTGCTTTCCTACTTAAGTGATATGGTATATTTTTTATAACTAACGGTAATTAAAAATGTATGTGATAAGTATGTCAATCAAAAGAGCAGAGGGTAAAAAGGAATGTAAAACCTTTCTGAAAAGAAACGCCATATGAGGCAAAAATCGCTTGTGGTCTTGTGTTGTATAGTGCTTATAAGTTACCCTTTTTATGCCATGACATGTAAATTGTCATAATGTTTCCATGTTTGCAAGCATATTATTATGTGGATATTATATTTCTGTTTTCGTGTTTACTTTCATTGATCATGATTGATTCAATGTTGCATGCAAAACTTTCTATCTTATGTTTCATAAATTCCCAAAAAATATTAAGTTTTCATATTTTTCTTGTAATAAGCAGGTAGAACGAACATGCCACAGAAAAAAAATTCCAAGGCCAAGAAGACTGGGAAGTGTCACGTGTGTGGGGACACAGGACACTATGCTCGCGACTGCGAAGAAAGAAAGTCAGGTTCTGAAGAAGTGGTGCTTCAGGACACAACCGGGAAGTGTCACGTGTGTGGGGAGACAGGACATTATGCTCGGGAATGCAAAGACAAAAAATCTGATACTGTGAAAGTGGTGCTTCAGGACACAACCAGGAAGTGTCACCTGTGTGGGTACACAGGACACTATGCTCGCGACTGCAAAGAAAGAAAGTTAGATTCTAAGAAAGTAGGGCTTCAGGACACAACCAGGAAGTGTAATGTGTATGGGGAGACAGGACATTATGCTCGGGAATCTAGAGGCAAAAAATCTGATACTGTGAAAGTGGTGCTTAAGGAAATATTAGGCTTTGAGACTAAATCCAACATGAAGGCTCAAGGCTGGTACTTGATTTTTGGTTCTTCAGCGCATGTTTGCTACTCTAGGGACATGTTTGTTGACTACAAACCAATGAGAAATCACGAGGTGATTTTGGAAAACAAAGATCATGTTGATGTAGCTGGGATTGGTACAGTGGTGCTTCGCTTCACCACAGGCAAGGTTTTGACTCTTTCAAATGTTCTTCATATACCCAAAATCAGTAAATGCGTTGTATCTGTCTCCAAACTCGATGTTCTTGGATACATCATGTCTCTTGGGAGGGGGGGATGTGTCATTAAGAGTACCCACGAGGTCATAGGTAATGGGATAGAAGATGTAGCCTATCATCACGGTGATATTTTTTCGACCCTGTACCGTTTGTGCTTAATGGAAGAGTGTCCTGTTAAGAAAGTGATGCTCGATGAAACAATAGGCTTGTTGGTATCCAATGAACACCCAGAGTTGACCAAAGTCAGAGCTCGAAGGTGGTACTTGCTTACTAGGTGCACAGTTCATGTTTGTAACTCGAGGGACATGTTTGTTGACTACCAGCCTGTGACTGGTCATGAGGTGGTTCTTGAAAACAATACTCCTGTTGATGTGGCTGGGTTTGGGACAGTGAAACTTCAGTTGACTAGTGGGAAGGTATTGACTCTTGAAAATGTTTTTCATATGCCTAAAATTACCAAGTGTTGTATTTCCGTTAGCAAACTTACTAAGATGGGATTTACTGTGGGATTTTGGAGTGAGGGTTGTGACATTAAAAAGGGTCATGAGACCGTGGGAAATGGATATATCGAGGACAAATTGTATCGGTTGAGTGTTGTGGATGAACATCCAAGTGCTGACTTCGACCCAATGATTGATCACGAGGTTAATTTGGACAACGATGATCATGCTGATGATCAAGCTGATGATTCGGGATTCAGCCTTACTTGTGGGGGTAGGGAATGTGTCATTAAGGCGGATGATAAGGTCGTTTTTAAAACGTACAACGATGGCGTACTATATAAGATGGACTTTATGAAAGATCCATTCTCAGTTGCCAAAGTAGTGCATCATGAAACAATAGGCTTGTTGATTGCCAATGAACACCCAAAGTTGACCAAAGTCAGGGCTCGAAGGTGGTACTTGCTTACTAGTTGCACAATGCATGTTTGTAACTCGAGGGACATGTTTGTTGACTACCAGCCCGTGACTGGTCATGAGGTGGTTCTGGAAAACAATAGTCATGTTGATGTGGTTGGTTATGGAACAGTGAAACTTCAGTTTACTACTGGGAATGTTTTGACTCTTAACAATGTTTTTCATATGCCTGCAATTATCAAGTGTTGCATATCCATGAACAAGCTTATGGAGATGGGATTAGGCGTGGCCTTTGGTGGTGAGGGATGCTATGTTAAGAAGGGTCAGCAGATCGTGGGAAATGGGGTCGTTGAGGCTGGAATGTTTCGGTTGGGTGTCATTGATGAACGTTCAGGTGGAAATCAGGCGTGAGCGTGGTTGTTTAGATGGTCACTTCGGCTAATGGTAATTTAGTTTTTGTCCACAAACTTTCTTAAGCTTGGTTATGTCTTACTGAATCTTAAGTTGTGGTTATGTCTTACTGAAGTTGATACTTTTGCTGAAGAATTATGTTCTGAATGCTTTTGTGCTTGATAATCGATTAGCTTTTTCTCTTGCCATTATATATATGCCACAATGCTGTAGCTTTTATGTTATCTATATTAGGATACATATTCAGGTTTTGGGACAAACAGCCTATAAATATATATTGCATTGCTGCATTGGAAGCTGAGGTGCATTTCAGAATATGCATCTGCTCCCAATGTTGACACGAGTCTTCAAACACGTACGCATATAGATATGTAGTGTTATAAGTGATGAGCCCATCTTGTTCGTCAACGGATCGACATGACCACATCTAATTTGCGTGTAAAAAACTTTTGTTTCACTTAGATAATCAACAAGTTTACATGTACATATACTAATGTTTGATAATGGCTCATGAATGACCATGACTTGGCAAAAACTTATTATCACAAGAAAAAATGTCCAACTGAGAACTAAGATACTTAAAACGTTTATCAAACAACATTGATGTTTCCAACAATGCTGTTAATCGTGTATATGCTATTAATTCAATGGTATGATGCTGTTGACCAGCCACGACTGAACTTTTTACTTTCCATGACGAATTGACGATGTTTGTCGGTAGGGAGTTATTTATCATGGTTCAACTAATCTATAAATGGAAGTCGTGATAGTTTCACTGATTTAATTAAGAGTGTCCTTACATGTAGACGTTAACCTTTTTTTCACAGGCCTCAACTGGAAATGAATATTTATTCTGCATTTGAAATGTAACCGTTAAATTCTTTTTCACAGGTTTAAGTAAGAGCGTCTAACTTAACTACCTGGAAACAGACACTCGTAACTAGCATTCAGAAAAGACTTCGTTCCTTGCTTTCTACATATGTCATGCGGCACATGGCTAGAAACCTGCGACGCATGCAAATATAAATATACTCCTAGGCATTATTCCCTCAAGCCCATGTACAATTAAGAACAGGTTTCCGAACCAATCTCACTTGAGTTTGTTGGACTAAAGTAATGTCTACATGGTACCTTCACCAGACCTCGATGAAATTTTATTTCAAGGTGTTAATAATAAAAAAAAAAAAAAAAAAAAAAAAAAAAGAGATGCACGAGTCAAAGGTTTTCAATTTTAAAATTAAACAAATCTTTTTAATATCGTTATATTATTGGATTACTTTTACTTATATTTGTAATACATTATAACTACTATAAGAAGAGACACGTTGGCTTGACATGATGAAGTCAACCACGACATTTTTGAAATACTAAGGGTGCGTTTAGTTGGAGAAAAAGTTCTCTTGTTTTCTATTTCTAGTTTTGTAAAAATTTGGAAGAGAAATTTATCTCTACAAAACACTTGAAAATATAGAAAACGCGTTTAGTTGATGTTTGTATTTTCTATTTTGAAGAATGGGAGAGAGGGTTGTGGGTTACAAAAGAAAACAAGGAAAACAATAAGGGTGCGTTTAGTTGGAAAACATTTTCTTTCATTTCCTATTTCTTGTTTTGTAGGAAAAGGGAAGGGAGTTTTATTTCCACAAAACAATGGAAAATTTAGAAAACGCGTTTAGTTTGAGAAACATGTGTTTGTGTTTTCCATTTTGCAAAACTAGAAAACATGTTTAAGTGTTGTTGTTTTATATCTCAATTCTTTATTCACCTTTGGAATATTATAAAAAACATCTTCAAAACACAAAAACAAATATTATAAACAAACAACTAAATTATAAAATAATTGAAAAAATATAATAAGAGAAAATAAAGAATTAAAAAAGTAAAATATAACATCAAATAACATGAAAAATCTTCAAGCGACTATAATTCGAAAACGTAAAATAACTAAAAAATGTTTTTTTTTACGAAAACGTAAAAAGTCGGACGAAAACGTAAAGAATCGGACGAAAACGTAAAGAATCGGACAAAAACGTAAAGAATCGGACGAAAACGTAAAGAATCAGACGAAAACGTAAAGAATCGGACAAAAACGTAAAGAATCAGACGAAAACGTAAAAAATGGGACAAAAACGTAAAGAATCAGACAAAAACGTAAAAAACGGCTAGAGCGACGCCGGCGAGGGTGGTGATGGCTGATGTGGGCTGTGGGAGGGTGGTGTTTGGCGTTAGGGTATGGCTGGAGTGTCTGATTATGTTGTTTTAAGGGAAATAGAGTAGAAATAGGAAATAGGAAAATGAGGGAAGAAAAAAAAATGTTTTGTGGTTTTGTTTATTAGAGTTGGAAATAGAAATTTTGTGTTTTGGAAAATATTTTGTTGAAAAACGCTAATTTGAACATGATCTCTGTTTTCCTTGTTTTCTACAAAACATTTTGTGGAAAACAAGGGTGTTTTTCTCCAACTAAACGCACCTTTAAAATTTGTTTTGTAATTTTCCTTGTTAAGTTAGGAAATAAGGTATTTTGTGTTTTGTAAAACATTTTGTTTAAAAACGTAAATTTGAACGCGATTTCTGTTTTCTTTGTTTTCCAAACAAAACATTTTGTGGAAAACAAAAGTGTTTTCCTCCAACTAAACGCACCCTTAGGCTATGTTTGGCGCAGAGCTTTTTGCAGCTTTTTGAGGTGATGAGCGGTGAGCAATGAGCTTTTTGATTTTTAGTGTTCGTTTGGCAAAAGAGCGGTGAGCTTGGCTATTTTTTAGGAAAGCTCATTTTTCCAATGCTTTTTTAAGAAGTTGTGAGCGTTGAGCAGTGAGCTGTGGCTACAGCTCACAGTACTTTTGCCAAACATAGCCTTAATCATTGACATTGTTTTTGCCTTTACATTATCACCAACTGCGACGTGCCATCACTATTACCGTGTACCAAAAAACCACCATTGTTGCTTTCTCCATTTTTTGTTTCGATGCATTGCGCATGTACTACTATAATATATAAAGATGATTGTGATGCTTCAATTGTATGCTATTGTGGGTTATTTGGTTACACGGGTACCCGCCGTCGCAACGCGCGAGTACCCGGCTAGTAAGTAAAAATACATATATTTTCTCCTTTAAATTACTTTTTTATTTTGCCACATATATCGATCTTATAGTAGTTGCATAAATCTATAATTTCCTTTTAGTCACAACATTTCCTTAAAAACATAAAATAGTAAGTGAGATGATTCACACATATGCGTTATTGATTTGCACAATGAGGGTGTGTTTGGTTGGAGTATATTGGAAGGATTTCATGACATTTGCATTTTAAATCTCTTTAAATAATGTGTTTGGTGCGCCAAATGAAATATATTAATTTCATAAATTGACAAAATGAGGCAAATTAAAATGTCTCCAAAAAGAAATATTTTCAAGTAAACTGAAATTATTCACTTTTATAAACGACTAAAATACTATTTTTATATTTTTTTCCTTTTTGTTTATCTGTTTTGGCGTCATTTTTTTTTATTTATTTTTTATTTATTATATTTATTTTTTTTGTGAATCAAATAAATTCATGACTTAATAAATAAATAAATAAAAGATTGTCTAGCCCTAAGGGCAAGGTTTAACATTATTATAAAAGAAAACTTTAGGTTTATTGAATTAAAAATTAGTTTTAGTTATGGTAATTTACGAGTTTCATTAATGTGTATTAAATGCAATTTGTACTGTTAATACAAATATCGTCATAAAAACGTTATTTATATTTTACAATCTTTGCTATATTTTGTTAATGACAATTATAAAGTTTATCTTTAGCAAAGCATAATTATAAGTTAAAGTCTTTTACATTTATAGTAATAAGCTTTTAAAATCTCATCATAACATGCTACATTTATCTCTAAGATATACATAGTAGATACATTTATACATTTTTATTCTTAAAATAGAAATATATACATGACATCATGACATACATCATTTGGATATCTTTAGGATATCTTGAAGATTTAGTTAATATCTTGGAAGGATCTTCAAGCAAAGTATTGGATTGTGTAAGATCTTAGCAAGATTAGGAAAGATATGTAAAGATTTGCTGTCAGGTTCTGGCGGAACCAAACAACAAAGGGGACGGACCCCAGGATTTGGGTCCGCCAAATCCGTGGACTGTTTGGTCAGTTTGCCTATAAATAGCAAGCTGATCATTCATGTTCACTCATCACTCATATAGCATAAACTACATTATACATTCTTTCATACATTACTAACCCATTCATTCATTCATTTCATTTGTAGTGATCTTTCTTTTGTAGCAAAGAGATCAAGCATCACAAGCTTCAACACACTGTTGCGAGTCTTGTTAGTTAAATATTATGTGATTTGTAGTTTATCACACATCATTGTTATACCAAACATTCAGTAGTGATCGGTTAGTGTTTTAGTCCTCAAAACACATAGAGTGTCGGCAGTGGTTGTACCCTTGTAAAGAACTCGGTATCTAGCTTAGTACCGAAAAAAGTGTAAGCGACGTTAGGTTGGTTCTACCTCGAACTAGAACTGGGTATTTAGCTTTGTACCGGAAAAAGAGTAAGCGACGTGTAAAGGTTTTCTCCGCCTAGAAGGGAGCTTGTTTCTTAGTGAAGAAAAACTCTCGAGTTAGAGGCTCGAGGAGTGGAGTAGGGCAAGGAAGAGAGTCCTTGTAGACCGAACCACTATAAACATCCGTGTTGTGGTTTGATTGTTTCTTTCCTTACTTACTTTACTTATATTGCTTGATTGTTTGCATTAAGTTGAAATCACATTAAGTATTCAAAGCGAATTAATTTTAAAACGGTAAAAACTATTCAACCCCCCTTCTAGTTTTCCACAATTGGCATCAGAGCTACGTTACTCAAGATTTTCAAAATATATTGTATTTTAAAACTTGAAACGATCAATGGATTTTGAAAACTACAAAGAAGGGCAATCTATGCAAAGACCACCACTATTTGAAGCAAATAGTTTTATATATTGTAAAAATCGCTTTGAAACTTATGTGAAGTCTAAAGATATAGATCTATGGTACATCATTGTAGAAGGTGACCATAAACCTATAATTAAGGATATATCAAGCGGTTGGGATGAGGATATTTCTCTTACTCATCACAGTGATGAGCAAAAGAAATTAATTGCCAAAAATAATGAAGCTAAAATGATGCTTTATAATGCTTTACCTAGGAAAGAATATGAAAGAGTATTTATGTGCAAAACCGCTAAAGATATTTGGCAATCTTTAATTATCACTCATCAAGGGAACTCACAAGTAAATGATAACAAAATTGATCTTCTTGTTCAACAATATGAACAATTTGTTATCCCTGAAGATGAGACCATTGATAGTGCATTTTCTAGGTTTAATACTATTATTACTTCTCTTAAAGCACTTGACGATTCTTTTTCTAGTAAGAACTTTGTCAGGAAATTTCTTAGAGCACTTCATCCGAAGTGGAGAGCAAAGGTGACGGCCATTAAAGAATCCAAGGATCTTTCAAGCATGCCACTTGACGAGCTCATAGGAAATCTCAAAATTCATGAGATGGTGATGGAAAAAGACTCTGAGATAGTCAAAGGCAAAAAGGAAAAGATCAAGTCTATTGCCTTAAAAGCTAGGATAGAGTCAAGTGATGATGAAGAGTCTAGTTCAGGTAGCGAAGACAAAGAGTATGCCATGGCCGTAAGAGATTTCAAGAAGTTCTTCAGAAGACGAGGAAAGTTTGTTAGACAACCTCGAGAAGAAAAGAAATCCTTCCAGAAAGACCGTGATGATAAGAAAGGCAAAGTAGATAGGAAGTGCTTTAGATGCGGGGATACTAGTCATCTAATAGGAGAATGTCCAAAGCCACCCAAAAACAAGAATCAAAGAGCCTTTGTTAGTGGTGCTTGGAGTGACAGTGAAGATGATGACGAAGAGCCCAAGAACGACGAAGTTGCTCTTATGGCTCATGACTCTAACGAGGTACAATCTGACTCATCTTACTCCTCTATTGATGATGACACCTTAGAAATAGAATATAACAAACTATGTGAAATTACCCTAAAAATCATAAACAAAAATAAGTTTTTAAAAACCAAAAAGGAATTTTTGGAAAACGAAGTTTATTGGTTAAAAGAAAAATCTACACGATTAGAAAAGGGTAAAGATGTTAAAGAAACATGTGTTTTATGTCAGGAACTTAAACTAGAATGAGAAACACTTAAGTCCACACAGGAATAACTTATCAAATAAAATTCTAAATTTAAAAGGTTTGATAAAAACATTAGTTGTATAGATGATCTAATGAAAGTTCAAAAGTTGCCTCATGATAAAACCGGATTAGGCTTTATGAAACTAGGAGACTTAAGTAGCTTTAAGAAACAAACAGTGAAAGTACAAGAAACTGTTCCAACAAGTTCAGACACCCACGGATCCGACGGAACAAAAAATTTGGTTCCGCCAGTAGTGGCCAAAGGTTCCGCGGGAACTGTTGCTGAACAGAAGGTTTGTACTTCGGATCGTACTGAATTTGTTAAAGTAACAAGAAAACCTAGCACTAGTACAACTGTTAACAAACAAAAACTAGCAGTTGCTATAGGAATATGACAAGTTAAAAATGAGTTTATGACCAAAACAGTTAAACAAAGACCTAGAATGACTATTCCCAAACGCCCCTTTCCAAAGAGAAATTACAACTCACAGCATCATTATCAAAATAGTTGGAATCCAAACTTACCTAGAAGTTATCAAGGTCCCAACTACATGTCATGGAACCCATATCCACCATTTCCATACATGAATTAAGATAATGGAATGTTTAACCCAAATGGACCCATGAGATATTGGGGACCAAACGCTTGAGTTTTTCTTTAACTTAGGTATGCTTGAAAGTCGGGTTAGAACCGGATGAGTGGATTAAAGATAGTGGGTGTTCAAGGCACATGACGGGAAAAAAAGGCCTTTTCTCAACCTACCAAGTGTACGACGGAGGTAATGTTATGTTCGGTAGCAAGCTTAAAAGTAAAATCATCAGAAAAGGTACAATCTCTCATGACTCTCTCACTGTTGATGATGTTTCTCATGTAGATAACTTAGGTTTTAACTTGCTTAGTATTAGTCAATTATGCCGTAAAACGTATGACGTCCTTTTCAGTGAAAACGGAAGTAAGATACTTAAAAATGGCATAACCGTAGGAAAAGGTGTTTTGAAAAATAACGTTTACGTTATGAAATTAGACAAAACATCTAAAGAAAAACTTTGTCTCACCTCCTTAGACGACAACTCAACTCTGTGGCATAAACGCTTAGGCCACACCAACATGAGACTCATCCAATCTCTATCATCTAAGGAACTTGTTAGGAACCTACCTAAGTTGAAATACGACCAACACTTTTGTAATGCTTGCAAAATTGGGAAACAAGTTTCTAATAGCCATAAGGCTAAAAACATGGTGTCCACATCTAAGTGTCTAGAATTATTGCATATGGATTTGTTTGGTCCATCCGCTATACAAAGTTATGGAGGAAACTTCTATACTTTGGTAATAGTAAATAACGTTGGAGTATGCTCGTGTCATAATAAATAATTATATGGCTAGACATATGTGAGCCTATGGGGTCACACACATATACACTGAGGTACCACTTTATATATCGTGTTTATTGTATTTACGATATATAAATAACCTAACGTAACTCGGGATCACTATTGGGCTTCTAATGGCTAAGTAAAGTACTTAATCCATTGGACTTAGAAGACAAATGGCAAGCCCATTTTAGCCCACATTGAGGCCGGCCTAGGAGGGATTCAAGGGAGGGATTTGGATGGAATTTTGGTTAAATACATGATTATAATCTCCTCATAATGGTGATATCTGTTGATGCAAATAATGTTCTAAAAACGTTATTTATATCTTTCGATTACTTCACGTTTTGAGGATGACAAAATGTGAAATCACGTTACGTTAAAATTAACGTAAACAAGTTTTTAATCGGAAGATCCCGTTTCTACGCAAACCACTCTAGAACAAATTTACAAACTTGACAAATGATCAAAGAAGTGATTTTGGGTTTTAAGACTTCACATTTTAATGTGACAAAACATTTTTTTAAAAATATACATGACAAATTATTTTTGAATATTTAAGAAATGTTTTAATGGAAAAATAAGTTTAAATTACATAACAGCTATTTCCCCCCCCAAAATCAGCTCCAAACTTCCCCAAATAAGTTTTCACCAGAAAAGACAAAAATTGGAGCGTCTTTGTCTGGGACGGCTCCACGGTTTCACTAAATTTAGTGGAGCCGTCCCTCTGTAACGGCCAGATTTTTTCTGCCTATAAATACCTGCCCTATTCACAGTTTTTGGGCATCCTTTTTCACACAGAACTTTCTGAGTTCAAAACCCTCTTCACACTTTCTTTCTTTGATCATTTAGATTAGTTTTTTCTTTTGTTCAAGAGTGATCCTATCATCCTATCAAGTGATCCTCTTCATTCCTCTTCAATAGCAAGAGAAGAACACAAAGTATCCAAGAAGATACAAAGTGTTATCATTCCTCTTCAAGTGCAAGAGAAGAGCTCAAAGTATCCAAGAAGATACAAAAGTTATAGTTGTTAGGTATATTGTAACATTTGTTACATACTTGATTGTATCATAGCATACATCAAGATCATTTTTCTTTTGTGAGAGTGTGAGTGAAGATCATTGTGATCTTATAAGAGATAGTGAACATCTCTTGAAGCCATTGGGCTTGTATGATTGATCAAAGGATCTAGAGTAGATAGAATAGGTTGAGTGAAGTGAGAGTTGATCATTGTGATCGTGTTGAGATCTTGGTGATCTCTTGAAGCCATTGGGCTAGTGTGTATGATCAACTGGATCGTGGTAGATTGGTGCTAGCTAAGATTAGCACTCGACATCTAGCTTAGTGTCGAAAATAGGATAAGCGACGTGTATGGTTTTCTCCGCCTTAAGGGAGGTTGTTGACATAGTGCTTGAAACTCTCGAGTGTGGTACTCGGGGAGTGGAGTAGGGCGAAGAGGTGGTTCGTAGCCGAACTACTATAAATCCTTTGTCCCGGTTTGATCTTTCCAACTCTTCTCTTTACTTACTTTACTTATTATTAGTTAGTTTAGTGTGTAGTTCATATTGGTGTTGATTGATTACACATAAGATTCGAATCAAGGTTTTCAATAAGTAGACTTTTAAGAAGTTTTCAAAAGAGCTTAAAAACCGGTAAAACTATTCAACCCCCCTTCTAGTTTTCCACAATTGGTATCAAAAGCAAAGTCAGTCAAGATTTTAAAGTATATTGTATTTTAAAACTTGAATCGATCAATGGATTCCGACAAATATCTAGAAGGGCAATCTATGCAAAGACCACCACTTTTCGAAACCAATTGTTTTATTTATTGGAAAACAGGATTCGAAACGTATGTGAAATCAAAAGACATTGATCTTTGGCATGTTATTACCGAGGGTGACTTTAAACCGATTCAAATGAATCCGAAAACTAAGAATGATGAAATAGTTTCTTATGATAAACAAAGTGATGAACTTAAAAGAAAACTAGCCAAAAATAATGAGGCTAAAATGATGATTTACAATGCTTTGCCTAAAAAGGAATTTGAAAGAATTTTCATGTGTAATACGGCAAAAGATATTTGGAAAACTTTGTTAGTCACTCACCAAGGTAATAATCAAGTCAAAGAGAACAAGATCGATCTTCTTGTTCAACAATATGAACAATTTTCCATTTCGGAAGATGAGTTAATAAATAATGCTTTTGCTAGATTTAATACTATTATCACTAGTCTTAAAGCTCTTGATGAAGGTTACTCTAGCAAGAATTATGTTAGGAAGTTTCTTAGGGCTCTACATCCTAAATGGAGAGCAAAGGTCACCGCCATTGAAGAGTCAAAGGACTTGGCGACATTGTCACTCGATGAACTAATAGGAAACTTGAAAGTTCACGAGGTGATAATCAAGAAAGACTCCGATATAGTTAGAGGAAAAAGTGAGAGAGTTAGATCTCTAGCATTAAAGGCCAAGAAGGAGTCTAGTGATGAGGAATGTTCGAGTTCCGATAGTGAAGATGAAGAATATGCATTAGCGGTTAGGGACTTTAAGAAATTCTTTAGGAGAAGAGGTAGGTTCGTTAGGCAACCTCGTGATGAAAAGAAGACATCACAAAAGAACCAAGTTGAAAAGAATAGGACAAGTGATAGGAGATGCTTTAGATGCGGAGATCCTAATCATCTCATAGGAGAATGTCCCAAATTACCGAAATTCAACAACCAACGAGCTTTCATAGGAGGCTCTTGGAGTGATAGCGATGAAGAAGAAGAGAAGAAGCCCAAGGACGAAACATGCCTAATGGCTCAAGCTTCTCATGAGGTACGTTACGACTATCCAGATTATCTTGATGATAACTCGTCAATAAATGAGAACACACTAAATGAAGAATATAATAAACTATGCAAAGTTAGTTCCAAAATTTTAGGTAGAAACAAATCACTAAAATTGAAATTACATGAACTTGAAATGCAAGTGTTAGAACTAAAGAATCAAGTCAAAAGACCTGAGAAAAATAAAGAAGTAGATGTAGAATGCAAGTCATGCATAAGCCTTCGAGTAGAAAACGAAAAACTCAAAGAAAATGTATTTAGGATCAGTAGGTTTGAAAAAGAAACAGATAATGCTTCAACAAGTAAAACAGAAAAGGTAGAATCTGTCAAACCCACAAATTCTGTCAAAACATCAGACGGCTCCACTAAATGTACACACGGCACCATTAAAGTTAATGGTACCGTGGTACCATGTGCTGCTGAAGACAGAACTGAGTCTGATTTGAAAAATAAGTCAAGTTCTAAACCAAGTCACATAGTTGTAAATGGTACCAAGGTATCTGTTGCTAGTATAAAGGAAGCCAAAAGATTTTACAAGTCGTTATCAACCCCCATACATAACTTTGTAAAACCCGATGCTAGGTCTAAGACACCTCCACCTAGAGAAACAAATTCCCCTAAACCTCGGTCAAGAACTCCTCTACCAAGACGTAACTCTAGAAGACAAAGTTATCCAAGTGACCATCCCGTAACTTGGAATGACCGTCATCTACAAAGTTACTTACCATGGGAAATTTGTCCTCCGTTCCAACATCCCAACCAAATGCAACTAATGCATGGGATGTTTAATGCTAACAAATTTGGACCCATGAGATATTGGGGACCAAATCTTTGAATGTTCGTCTTATTCAATAGATATACTTGGGAATCGACTTGGAGCCTGACGAATGGGTCAAGGATAGTGGATGCACAAATCATATGACGGGTAATCGAAGTCTTTTCTCATCATACAAAGCATACAACGGAGGTAATGTCACTTTCGGTCGCAAACTTAAGGGCAACATTATTGGCAAAGGTACGATCACTCAAAACTCCCTCACTATTAAAAATGTAGAGCATGTAGACAACCTAGGATTTAACTTACTTAGCATTAGTCAAATGGTAGATAATAAATGTAGAGTTATATTCTCTGAAGAGGGTAGTGAGATCATTAAGGATGGTAAAACCATAGGTAAAGGAGTTAGGAGAAATGGCTTATTTGTCATGAAAATAGGAAATAAGCCTCAGGATAGGATATGCTTAACAACCATAGATGATAATTCCACTCTATGACATAGGAGGTTAGGTCACGCTAATATGCGATTGATACAATCATTGGCGTCTAAGGAACTAGTTAGAAACCTACCTAAGATTAAGTTTGATAAACATTTTTGTGACGCTTGTAAAGTTGGAAAACAAGCTTATTCTAGTCACAAAGCTAAGAATATGGTCTCGACCTCTAGGTGCCTAGAACTACTTCACATGGACTTATTTGGTCCATCCGCCGTACGGAGCTACGGAGGAAACTACTACACCTTAATGATAGTTGATGACTACTCTAGGTACACTTGGACTAGATTTCTTAATAATAAGACACAAGCCTTTAAAGAATTCGAGGTCTTTAGTAAGAAAGTTCAAAATCAACTAGGATGTACAATAGTTTCAATTAGGACGGATCATGGTCGGGAATTTGATAATGAAGTGCAATTTAGGGCATATTGTGATGCTAATGGTATTACACATAATTTCTCAGCTCCACGCACTCCACAATCAAATGGTGTAGTTGAGCGGAAAAATCGTACTCTACAAGAAATGAGTAGAACGATGTTGAATGAACAATCAATTCCGCAAAAGTTTTGGTGTAATGCGGTGGACACCTCAACTTATATACTTAATAGGATTCTAATTAGACCTATCTTAGGAAAAACCCCATATGAAATCATGAAAGGTAGAAAACCTACTCTTGATTACTTTAGAGTGTTTGGAAGCAAGTGCTTCATACTTAACACTAAAGACTACCTCACCAAGTTTGACCCAAAGTCTTACGAAGGTGCTTTCCTAGGTTATTCCCAAAGTAGTAAAGCCTACGTAGTCCTAAACAAAGAAACCATGAAAGTCGAAGAATCACTCAACGTGACATTCGATGAAAGTCCTCCACCAACTAAGACATCACCCTTGGTGGATGATGACTTAGATGAGGATGAAGTCATTAAAGTCAATGGCAAGAAACCTTTAGAAGATGACATTGAGGATGAAATAGTTGAAGTTGATGAAGTTGTCAACATTAAGGAATCCAAGAACCATCCTATTGAAAATGTCATAGGAAACCTAAACCAAAGAACCCTTAGGTCACAAGCCCAAAAAAAAAGTAATTTCTTTTGTTTTATATCAACCGTAGAACCTAAGAATGTAAGTGAATCGATTAAGGATGAAAGTTGGGTGGTTGCCATGCAAGAAGAACTTAATCAATTCACTGCAAACCAAGTTTGGGATTTAGTACCTGCACCTAAGAATCAAACAATCATAGGAACTAAGTGGGTGTTTAGGAATAAGCTCGACGAAAATGGCGTCGTAACTAGGAATAAGGCAAGGTTGGTAACACAAGGCTATAACAAACAAGAGGGAATAGACTATGATGAAACTTATGCACCCGTAGCTAGATTAGAGTCCATTAGGATACTCCTTGCCTATGCATGTGCCTTTGACTTTAAATTGTACCAAATAGATGTGAAAAGAGCATTCCTAAATGGTTATATCAATGAGGAGGTATACGTTGCACAACCTCCGGGATTCGTTGATTTCGAGAAACCGAATCATGTTTATAAACTCAAGAAAGCTTTATATGGTCTCAAACAAGCTCCAAAAGCTTGGTACGACAGACTAAAAGCATTCTTGATAGAACATGAATATACCATGGGAGTGGTAGATAACATGCTTTTCACAAAGAAACGTAATTCACATCTCATCATTGTTCAAATATATGTTGACGACATCATATTTGGCTCAACTTGTCCAGAATTGTGCGATGATTTCTCTAAAATCATGCGCGACGAGTTTGAGATGAGCATGATGGGCGAATTAAATTTCTTCCTTGGTTTACAAATTAAAAAAATGGAAGATGGTATCTTCTTTAACCAATCTAAGTATAGTAAGGAAATGCTTAAGAAGTTTAGTTTAGAAGAGTCTAAGACCATGAAAACTCCCATGCCCACGGAAATAAAACTCATGAAAGATGAAGAATGTGAGTCCGTGGATAGCACTAAGTATAGAGGTATGATAGGAAGTTTACTATACCTCACGGCAAGTAGGCCCGATATCATGTTTAGTGTCTGCCTTTGTGCTCGCTTCCAAGAGGATCCCAAAACCTCTCACCTTGAAGTGGTTAAGCGTATCTTCCGATACATTAAAGGCACTATACACTTGGGATTATTTTATCCCAAGGGGACCGGTGTAGAAACTATTGTCTATGCCGACTCTGGTCATGCGGGAGATTATGTGGATCGAAAGAGTACGAGTGGCATTTGTACCTTCATGGGTTGTTGTCTAACTTCTTGGTTCTCCAAGAAATAAACGGCTCTTGCTATCTCCACGACCGAAGCTGAGTACGTAAGCGCGAAAGGCATGTCAACAAGCACTATGGATGAAACAAGCTCTTATAGATTATGACATCCATCTAGATGACGTCCCAATTATGTGCAATAATAAAGGTGCTATTGACTTGAGCAAAAACCCCGTTCAACATTCCCGTACTAAACACATCAAAATTCGCCACCACTTCCTTCGCGATAATGTTCAGAAAGGAAATATTTCTATTGAGAAAGTTCCTTCTCAGGAAAATATCACTGACATCTTAACCAAACCTCTCAAACGAGAATCCTTTAACTACCTCCGTCTAGGTCTAGGAATGATGGAACATATTCCATAAATCTCATGACTCTTGAAGTCTTCTCGTGTGTTTCGTTTCGTCTAGTTTAGGTTCCCCTCGTCAAAAGAATTTATTAGGTATAAATTATTTCCTCGTGTCAAAAAGTCTCACTAAAACAGCGAGACTCATTCGTCAAAAATCAAAATGGGACAGAAAACCATCCCAGCAGATCACGGCTCCACTAAATGTGGCACGACATCGTTAAATTTAACGGTACCGTAGAACCGTGTATCTGGCACATTCCGTATTTCAGTCCCCTTTTTCCCACACTACTCATTTCAAAACCTATCTACTTCTGCAACTGTTGTCATAACCTTACCTCACAACCCAAAACTCAATCACACCCCTTCAAGATCATATTCAAGACATTGTCTTTCAAGATTCTCAATCATTTTCACTTTTTCAACACTAATTGTAAGTTTTCTTACTCTAATTTTCTCTAATTTTGAGTCTAGGGTTTGTTCATTAATGAAAATTGAATTGGGTCTTTCAATTTTTACTAGGAAACTTTCAATTAGAAGTCATCAACACTAAAATATTTCAAAATCTTTGGTGCTAAAACATTGAAGTCACCAAACACCCCAATTCCATGGTTTTCAAGAATCTCACGAAACTAGGATCATGAAACATTTTTCATGCATTGTTGATGCAAACTAAAAACGTTTTCTCATGCATACATGATCTCACGAATATTGATCGAATTACATAATCAATATGTATTTTTTGATATATTTGTTTGAGCAAAAGTAAAATTAGGAGTGTTTGGGTAATCTCATTATTTTCTTTTGAGTCGAGATTACCGCACCTCCACATAGTTTGCATATAGGCACACACTAGACATGTGTATGTAATGCAACTGTTCTTAGCTCTAATTTTTCCTAAAATTTTTCTTATAGGAAACAAAAATGTCTCATGAATATGATTTTGATCATCTTCTAACCGATACCTACACACCCAAAATTTCTCGTGAACCCACAAAACCCGGTAACCACATTCGTGCCTATGTCAATCTTGAAACCCGTTGGTTTTATGAAGTTCGTGTCGTTGATCCATCCCTAATCTATCATCGGGACATCAACACTTCATTTAGAGCTATAGGATTCGATTGTTTACTCCACATCAACGAGCACATTTGTCCTCGTTTTGTGTTGGAGTTCTTTCGAAAAGTCGAACTCGTATGTTACGAGGATCAATCTTTGTCACTTTGGTTTTGGAACCAAAGTTTCAAATTTGTCTTAACCCTTGAGCAATTTGCTTAAATTCTTCGTATTCCCAATCATGGGCAATGTGCCTATACTGAAGATTGGTGTCTTGAGTCCCTCTTCAACTATCGTGAAGAGGATAGTCCATATTGCTCCTACATACCCTCTCCAACCGAACTTACCAAACTCATTCGTAATCACAAGTACTCCTCCTCTTACCCAAATCCAACAAAAATCCGTCTGGATGAGGTCCGTCATGAACTACTTTCTTGGGCAGTCATCCTACGAGAAAATGTTCTAAGTCTAATAGAAAATCGTGAGCAACTTCCGGCGTGTTGTGCTCATATGATTTACTGTCTCCTAACCCAACAACCATACAATCTCGCCTACTTCTTCGCTAAGCGAATTGTACATCTCAAGGGAAACAAAAATAAATTGATACCCTATGGGATGTTCCTAACCCGTCTCTATCACCACTTCATAACCTTTCACCATTACCTTCATGGTCCTCAATACTCACTTTTCACACCCGTCATGAAACCCATAACTGAGTCATATGTCTCATCCATTCTCATTTCCGAATCCTCTACCCACTATGCACCCTTTGATGATCCTAATCATGAGAATGAGATGCTTGTTCAAGACGAGAATGTGACAAGAACGGGAGAATGCTCAAGCCATAAGTAGTTATGAAAGGATTTATATCTCTTATTAGGGTTTATTCTTAATAGATCATATTAGGAATTAATACTCTTAATTATCTTGCATGCTTAACATTAAATCTGTAACACCCCCAAATTACCGCAGCGGAAACAGTAGTGTCAAGGGGGTATTACTTCATAATACAGATCAAGGTATAGAAAACGACCTCTAAATGAGACGTTTTGAAAAGTTATCATTCGAATTATTAAAATCAGAGTTATGACAATAAGTTCCCAAGTAAAGATTACATAAAAGTTTTCAAAGTGTATCGAATGATAAAGATAGATATGAGTATTCAAATATGCCAATGACTCTAGAATCCATGCATCCACTATCGCCTTATATCCTGAGATAAACATGCTAAAAAGTGTCAACCAACGGTTGGTGAGTTCATAGAGTTTAGTTTGAAAATAAAGTATTTGAATAAAGATTTCACGGCAAAGGCATTGTAAGTCATTTAAAAATACAGCATTTGAGTATAGATTTTCCCAGCAAAGGCATTGTAAATCCACTCAGTTCCAAGCCCCGCCCATACAAGACTTGCAACCTGTGTGTTTACAACCCACTGCTCATAGATTTAGATTTCAGGATTATATTCACCCATGGTCGCGTCATTTTGGACCCATAGGCGGGGAACCACCATCCCAAATAGTATATGTCACCCAACGTCTCGAGTCCTGGACAAGGGTGGGGGTGTTGTCCCATACTAATACTATTAATACCTCTCCTATGACTTTGAATTCGAATCCACAAGAATAGATTTACACATAATAGTATACCACATAATAAGACTACACATCAAGTATTAACAGTATAAAGTATCATAAAGATTTGAATCATTGAGTAATTTCATCATAACGCTAAACATATATTTGTTAAACGAATAAATAAACATAGTTTGAGCATGTATCTCCCCAAAAGTAGTTCAAAAGTATAAAAATAGGGGCTATGAAACTCACCTGAGTAGTCTGGATGGAAAAAACAAATTAAATATAGTTGATAAACGTCTCCGGTACGCAACAACGTCAAGAAGGAAAATGTTTAAACATTTTAGATTGATCAAAGAGGCACTCGAATATAATTTATTCGTATCAAATGGGACTTGAATCAATTGAGTGAGGCTCGAAATGAATGGGACGTTTGCTTCTGGTCTTCTTGTTAATTCTCGACAGAATGGAAAATGGATTTTGAGAGAGAGAATGTAAAATAATCGAAAAATTGTGGTTGCATGCATATGTTTTACTCGTATAGTATTATATATAGTGAACAGCCAATGAATAATTCCTTACGTGTTAAGATATTAGTTGTTGAAATTTATGGCATAAAGTGTAACACGTCTATATGGTTATATGTTTTAATATTAGATTGCATGCATGGTTACTAACTATACACGTTAAGATATTTAAGGTTTGTTGAATTTTATGGTAATAAGATACTACACGTTTGACTATTGCATGTTATGGTTAGAATTACATGACAATTTTTGGTTACACGTTGCATATAAAGTTAGTTATAGAATTGCCTGGTTAATAGTTTTTACACGTTATCATGTCATAGCAAAATTGTATTAAATGTATATGTGGCAAGTGAAATAGTTTATGAGGCTTTATTTTAAAACATATATAAATAGTTTAAGATATAGTTTGATCCCGGTAATTACTAATGTTAAGCCCTTATTTCATAAAACTTAAAACTGGGTAACGTAAAAATATAACGTTTATAAAAATATCAAAGTTTATTAATATATTCCAACTAATTATATTAGACGTGTGATAAATTTAACAGAGAGCGTATACGTTATTAAAATCTAATAGGTTTGAGTATTCGTATTACGTAAAGAGTATAATGTAAAAATATATAATAAAGTGAAAATAGTTCATATAAAGTATGTAGGCTTATCCTAATCTTATGTTGGTCGTGAGTATAATATATTAAAGAAAAATTTAAATTTCCCCGTAAAAATGGTGATTAAAATAATGATGGAGATTACTATATAATTAAACGTCGTTAATTATAGTAAATTTTTGTAGTTTGCTACAAAATCCTTCACCTTGCATGAATATTCTATTTGGATGATAGTTTATCTTGTCCTTTATGCTTGCATGCTTATGCTTATCTTGGCAATCTACATGATAACCTTTATGTGCTAGATATAGCTTAATATGGGACATATTATGTAATACCTCGTAAAAAAAAATCCCTATTCATTAATAATGTTAAACACCGAATAATTCCAATTTATGTTAAGTAACCTTTTATGCGGGTTATATATATATATATATATATATATATATATATATATATATATATATATATATATATATATATATATATATATATATATATATATATATATGGCAACGATCACCAAATCACCCGAATGATTTCGAAATACACTATGAATAGCTCACTTGCGTACCGACCATGAAAGTCAAATGAACACTACGAATTACTACACCGATTCTATTAGTGAACATATATAACGAAAGTATAATTGTTCCACCAAAATCATACACACATAATAACTAAACAAATTCATTTTCTTTTTCTTTTCTCGCCCTTGGGCCGAACTAACATCACAACCCACTTATATATATTTCTTCTTCCCTTTGTCTTGGGCCGAACACACTACTAGCCCACCACACCATGTTTTATTTTTCGTTCTGCTCTCTCTCGTGAAACCGAACCCAGCAACCTCTTTTGGTCCATGACCTTGGACTAAAACTATACAAGTCCAAGTGCCAAACTTCTTTTCTTTTGTTTTTCTGTGAATCGAGCGCTACACCAACACCAATTTAAACATTTTACTTCTCTTGACTTTTGTTGGAACCGAACCCAGCCAACACCCTTGAATTATTATAACCATATTTAAAATCTTGTTATGTCCTAATATACTAATCCCATCCATGTACTTGTGTCCCCCTCCTAATCACATGAACCATTGGATAAACATATTAACCACCCAAAGTCAACTACTATGAAACTTAGCAAGACTTTTTCTTGCATTCCCCAAGTTAGAGTCGATTAGTATCTATGTGTATGTCCTTACTTCTAATCAAGTCACCAAAACCGGCCTCAACACCCACGGTTTAGTGCTAAACTACCTTAAAACAACAAAACGATATGACATCCTAGTCCTAGCACTAGTTAACAAATGTCAAACCCTAACCTTGTGGAGTTGAAGGGCTTATAAATGCAACACACCCATCACCGTTTCATTATACGAAACCTAACACACCACACTCTTAACTTATCATTACACCAAAACAAATACAAACTCTCTTGGTTCTACTGTCGAGCAAGAAGAGGGAGAAGCAAGGGGTTTTGGATACATCAAGCTTTACAATTTACTTTGGGTTATAGCGTGGATCGTGGGTTATATAGTAGAAAGGATTGGGTTTACTTAGTTCGAGAGTCTCGTTGTCATCTTTATTCGAACTTCCCCACCATCTTTGGTGTCGTAAGTCCTCCCCACTCCCTTTTCATTCGTACTCTTTCTTTTTACATTTCGAACATATATTTAAAATAAGTTCACTAATGAATCTCAACGCTAAAGACACATTTAAACACCTCAACTTACGCCTCGATAACTTTTTATCTAAACGTACAACATGTATAAAACTTTATATCATTCGAATCCTTGCTCTATGGAGAAACTAATTAGCGAGACATGCAAAGTTTTCGACCTTGAAAATCACACGAAAGTACCACAAAACCTTGCCAGTCGAACGCATGAAAACCTTATTCATTAAAACCACACTTGGGCCACAGTGGGCTAGTAAGCCCAACAATTTCATTTTATTTCTAACTAATATTCGAAACTGTGAAACAATGTTGAAATGAAACGAGTACTATGAGTCGTAAAAATGAATTCGAACAAGATAAAAGAAGGTACGAGATTTATAAGGAAAATGTAACGTTTTCATGAAATGAAAAGTTGGACTAGTTTTGCAAGGGTTTTCGTTTAAAAAGGGGTTAAATCGTAAGAATAAGGACTAAATATGAAAATGGTATTTTGAACAAAAAAAGGTCAAGGGTTAGCGTGTAAATATATACTTTGGACTAAATTGTAATTAATTTAACTTCAAGGTTAAAAGTGTAAACTTTATAAACTATAAGGGAAATTGTGTATACATGTGTTTTTAAGATTTATTAACGTCATTAGTTTTCACACGAATGATTAACGTAACTATTTTAACTTAACTTTTAAAATATTTAAACTAAATATTTTAACTTATCGTTCGTACGTTAAATAGATTTAACGTAATCGCTTAAAGTCACCACCTTGATAAATTCTGAACGTCCACGTCACCTAAATTCGTCACAACCTCATTCGTAGTATCACCTCCACCATTTCTCATATTAACACCAAAGGGTTGATAATATTCTAAATATATCACATTATTCTAGGTCGCAAGTTGGGAGCTATTCATTTCACTATTTGATACACTACCCGTTTACTACACTACTAAGGTGAGTTCATAGTCCCACATTTTACTATGTTTTCAAATCCCGTGGGGAGATACATGCTATAAATCTGAACACAAGTATTTTTCTGTATGCTTCCCTGATTGATATTGCTAAGTTAATATTGCCTAAGTTACCACGGTGCCAAAAAGTCCCTCATATCATGAACCATTAATCACTTGCGAGTGAACGCGAATTTTGTGAATAGATCTATTGGAAGTTGACAACCCATTTGTACTAGCCGGATAGATAACTATAATGTTAGCCGGATTGATAGACAAATGCACTTTATTCGAATTATGAGTATGGCAAAACTCCTACACGAGGGCATTTATCACCCACATCATGTTAAGATGTGGGCTAGTTATTACACCTATTATTACCCCTACAAGTTAAGGTTTGCGTGTCATGAGGCTTAGAGCAATATTTATATTACACCACAATATCATTGTTTTCTACTACTATTTGACTTGTGTTCAAACTATTTCAACTATTGCAAATTAAACACTATGGATTCACTCAACCTTTGTGTTGACATTTTATGCATATTTTATCTCAGGTAACTAAGAAATCTCAAGCACGGAGTTGGCATGGGCATTGGAAAAACTACCCACCTTTATTTCAAATAATTATATCATTCTTTTCAAACTCATCATCACTTTTGTGAACCACTACCCCCTTTGATAACTAATGTGTGATCTCTGAATATTGAGTTTTCATTGAATGATATAAATCTACTTTTAACAATTATCTATGCTTCGACTGTGGTCTAATTGGTAATTACCCCGTTTAAGTCTTCCCCTGCTACCAAAATTTTAACGGGGTGTTACATATTAGGCAAATAAGTCTTTAGTGACTTTGGGCACTGTCATTTCCAGGAACTAGTTCCCCTAGAAAACATTCCACTAGCTGCCCAGAACTTGCCTGAACTGGAAAATTCGTGACTACAGTGTCACGGTACCGTTAATAGGCCATGGTACCGTTAAATTTAACGATACCGTGTGATATTTAGTGGTACCGTGCACCTATTTCATGAATTTTCATTTGTTCCTCCTACAATCCCTGAAACCCTAACCTCAAACCTGCAAATCTTACAACATCACACACACCCTAAGATTCCCTTGCTACACCATAGGACACTCCCATCCACTTTAATTCAAATTTCATCCATCTTGCCTATATAAGGCTTCACCCTTGCAAGTTTATCTTGCACTTCATCTTCAACCTCTCATCACACACACACCATGTCCTCCACACAAGGATCCACCACTCACATCTCAAAGAAACCTAGAATAACTGTAAAACCACCAATAAGACCACTCTTTGTGGATCTTAGAAAAGATGATGAAGCAATGACACCACCTTCCCAAGCCACTCCCAAATCACCATCACCACCTAATGCACCCTCCAAAACATCATCTTCCTACACAACGTCTTCATCATCCTTCAAGAACACATCATCAATGGAGTACACACTATCCCCCATAACTCCATTGGACTATAACATGCCAACTCCATCACAAACAAACTCACCACTACCTCCTTCCCCTATCATGGCACAACCCATCCAACCCCATCCCTTTGATCTACATAGTGCCAATTGCCTATGTTGCCTCCACAACCGTAACCTCATCTTCTCCTTGAGAGATGAAATTCACTTCATGTTCTCCTATGTGGAACACCTCTTAACACCACCACCACCCCAAATGATGACACCATCTCCACCACTTTCTAGCCAACAAAACTAGACATGTTCATGTTTAGTTTTTCACTAATAAATCATTTGGAACCCTCTTGGAAATGAAGCTTGCCTCTAGTCATTAGGGATTTATGCTTCTAATTGTCTCTTGTTATCTTCATCATGTAGTCATACCTATGTATGACACTTGTTTTATGAATGAATGTTCTCTTTTCTATGGTTATCTTATCATTTTGTGAGGCTTGGCTACTTGGTTATTTTCTTTTATGCTTAGATATTTGTCTTAAGTGCTACTTGTTAGATATTGTATATATGTCTTCTAACTTTGTTTTGTAGCACGAATCATTGCTCGATTTCTTGGTGTTCTCCAAATGAGGGGGAGTATACATCAAGGGGGAGCCATACAACCTTTTTGCTTCGACAAAAAAGGGGAGAAATGGGAGTAAACTCATTAAAAACTTGTTAAAACTAATTTTAACTTAAAATAAGTTTATGTTTTGTCATCATCAAAAAGGGGGAGATTGTTGATGCAAATAATGTTCTAAAAACGTTATTTATATCTTTCGATTACTTCACGTTTTGAGGATGACAAAATGTGAAATCACATTACGTTAAAATTAACGTAAACAAGTTTTTAATCGGAAGATCCCGTTTCTACGATCTACGCAAACCACTCACGAACAAATTTACAAACTTGACAAATGATCAAAGAAGTAATTTTGGGTTTTAAGATTTCACATTTTAATGTGACAAAATATTTTTTCAAAAATATACATGACAAATTATTTTTGAATATTTAAGAAATGTTTTAATGAAAAAATAAGTTTAAATTACATAACAGCTATTTTTCCCCCCAAAATCAGCTCCAAACTTCCCCAAATAAGTTTTCACCAGAAAAGACAAAAATTGGAGCGTCTTTGTCTGGGACGGCTCCACGGTTCCACTAAATTTAGTGGAGCCGTGGGTGATTTAGTGGAGCCGTCCCTCTGTAATGGCCAGATTTTTTCTGCCTATAAATACCAGCCCTATTCAAAGTTTTTGGGCATCCTTTTTCACACAGAACTTTCTGAGTTCAAAACCCTCTTCACACTTTCTTTCTTTGATCATTTAGATTAGTTTTTTCTTTTGTTCAAGAGTGATCCTATCATCCCATCAAGTGATCCTCTTCATTCCTCTTCAATAGCAAGAGAAGAACACAAAGTATCCAAGAAGATACAAAGTGTTATCATTCCTCTTCAAGTGCAAGAGAAGAGCTCAAAGTATCCAAGAAGATACAAAAGTTATAGTTGTTAGGTTTATTGTAACATTTGTTACATACTTGATTGTATCATAGCATACATCAAGATCATTTTTCTTTTGTGAGAGTGTGAGTGAAGATAATTGTGATCTTATAAGAGATAGTGAACATCTCTTGAAGCCATTGGGCTTGTGTGATTGATCAAAGGATCTAGAGTAGATAGAATAGGTTGAGTGAAGTGAGAGTTGATCATTGTGATCGTGTTGAGATCTTGGTGATCTCTTGAAGCCATTGGGCTAGTGTGTATGATCAAGTGGATCGTGGTAGATTGGTGCTAGCTAAGATTAGCACTCGACATCTACCTTAGTGTCGGAAATAGGATAAGCAACGTGTATGGTTTTCTCCGCCTTAAGGGAGGTTGTTGACATAGTGCTTGAAACTCTCGAGTGTGGTACTCGGGGAGTGGAGTAGGGCGAAGAGGTGCTTCGTAGCCGAACCACTATAAATCCTTTGTCCCGGTTTGATCTTTCCAACTCTTCTCTTTACTTACTTTACTTATTATTAGTTAGTTTAGTGTGTAGTTCATATTGGTGTTGATTGATTACACATAAGATTCGAATCAAGGTTTTCAATAAGTAGACTTTTAAGAAGTTTTCAAAAGAGCTTAAAAACCGGTAAAACTATTCAACCCCCTTCTAGTTTTCCACAATATCAATTTACCAAAATTCCCTCCCCTCTTTCCTCTCTCATTTACACGGCACAAACAAATATCCGACCTAGGGTTTTTATTTTCTTGATCTCTCACTTTGAATCTTGTTCATTCAAGGTGATTCCAAGGTTACCGGGTGAAGGACTAGCATCCAAGAGGTATACGGTGAAGTGTAGTGTGGACTTTCATAGATGTGATCTACTTTGGTCACTTGGTTTCAAGGGTAGATTGGTATTAGAAGGTTTCCATTGAATTCTACCGATCACGCTACAAAGGTATAATCTTGTTTGTTTTACTTTGATTGATCATATGACTCTATGGATCCGTTGATAGGTGATTTATCCAATGCGTTTGTTTATTAATAATATGTTAAATATATTCATAATCACCTATAGTGGTATCACGAGCCATCATATGATGTCATATGATCATCTAGTATGCGTAAAAATGGCCAAAAATGCGTGTTTTTAATGGATTTAAAAGGATAACTTCAAAACAGCCCCGAGGGATAATTTTTTGAATTTAATTCGACCCATAAAGGGTCTTATGATCTGGACTTTTTGATCCCATGGCCATTTGTTATGCATATTTTAATTGGTATACTTGTTAGGTACCCGTAAAGGCCTAAAACGCGTTAATTTGATCGATTTGTGAAACGATTTCAAATCAGCCCCTATGGCTTAATTTTCTGTGGTAATATGATTATTAGAAGGTCCTAAAATCAATGGGTTTTGAACCTAAGGCCATTTGACACGAGTACCAATCGGGGTTTTAATTCTTGTTAATTAATTTCTTCGATTTCGTTGGCTAACAATTTATTTCTTGTCATTTATTTTGTATCCATGGAAAATACATGCATGTTTGTCCATGAAGTTAGCCAAAACCTTGTTTTGTTCATAATATTATTGTATTATTATGTGTATATGCAAAGCCGATGAAAACCTAGACCATTTGTGCATTGTGTTGTTGTGATTTGTTGATTGGTTTCTTGTTTTTGGGGTTTGCCATTGTTTCGGCACTTATGTAATGTAATTCATTTTGGTTTTGCCATTGTTTGGGAATTTTTACAATAGATAGGAAGTATATTAGTTGTATTTTACTTCATGTATTATGTAATCAAAAGCATGTAATCAAATGGCAAAAGAATGAAGGACTTTGGACCAAAGATAGCTGATGGACACACTGCTGTAAAAGGCCATTTCCAGGAGCTCCGTAAGGTATTTTGGGCTAAATTTTTTTGTGCAGGTTCACAAGACATGGGCATACAAATTTGTCAATTAGGCCAAAGCATGAGGAGGTCTCTTTCTAGGCGTTTTGGGACTCCAAAGACAGAAAAACTGATCGGACAGAATCTGTTTTACATGTGCATAATGGGCTTTTACTTGCTCATGATCGTCTTGGAGCAAGTGGGAGCCCTCCGTGTGGTTGTGTATCATGTACCTAGTTGACTCTTGGTTCTCATGATGGCTCACGAGACCTAGCATATGATTTTCATCGGTTGAGGCTTTGCATATTGTGGTTGTGTGTTTGTTTCGTTGCTTTTATATATGCTTCGATTATATGTAAAACACAAAATGTTTTCTAAAAACTTGAAACAAAACAAAAACCAATTTAAACTAAGTCTTATGATTTAGTTTAACTAAGTTTAAATTTGGATTTGAAACTTAAAATCATTGTTTTCTAAATAACACTTAAACTTGTTAAGCTTGGTTATGTATTTATTGTATTGTCCAAACTTAATTGCAATCCACTTAGGATTTATATTAGTCTTGAAAATGGACAACTTGACACATAAATTAAAAAAATGATTAGACCTAAGTTAAGAAAAGTTTTTAACTTGTGCTACGAAGAATGAATGCATGCTTCTTTTGTCCACATTTTTTATCCACATCAAAATTTTACCCGTCAAAATTTAAGTCACGCCGTCCAATTGTTGAGAACACTTGCAATTACCTTTTGCCTATGCGTGGGACCTAGGTTGAATTGTAACCCAAGGTGACTATTCTCTATGCGTGGGACCTAGATATATTCTCACACATTTTCAAATTGGATGACTTAATCGAGTTAAGTGGTTAGACCTTGACCCGAGGCAAAGATGGGACTAAACATGCCAGCTTGATACTAGTTGCTTGTTCACTAGTGCCATGAGTCCCATAAAGTTCTAAGAGTTGCACATGTAATGCAATTAGTTGACGTTACCTACCTATTGAATCCACCATTGCTAGCAGATCAATTGATGTAATGGTGGAACCTCAATGAGGATCTTAGCCTTTTCGTAAAATTAATTGTTTTAATATGGTAAACTTGGGTAGTTAATTTTAAAAAGGATTAATTATTGAAACTTACTAAAATTTGAACTTTATTTATTTTGTAGATAACAACTCCTAATCAAACCATGAACAACTCGTCAATCAGATCAATTCTTGAAAAAGAGAAATTGAATGGTAACAACTTTTTGGACTGGTATCGCAGCCTGAGGATCGTCCTCAAGGCTGAACAAACCATCTGGAAGAACCTTTACCTGAAGCACCCCCTGCTAATGCCTCCGCTACTGTTCGTAACGCCTACACTCTTAGGGTTAATGAGCAACAAGAGGTGGCTTGTCTCATTGATGCGCGTGATGTGTCGTTGCGGTTTAGCAGTTTTAATGCCTACTCAAGTTTTAAATTTATATTTAGCCGACTTATCAATAACACACACACTTAACGAGCAGTGTACCCGGTCAGTATGAATATAATGGTAAGTAGAGTGTCGATCACTAAGAGTGGAACGTATTATCTCGTTATTCTAATCAGTATTTTAATATCCTAACGCAAGGGGGTTTCAGCCTGAGAGACTGGCACGATTTGTTTGCAATTAAATAATAAAATAAACCAATAGGAACGAATCAGCAAGTAGCACACACGTACACAGATAAATACTCGAGACAATAAGAGGGCTGTCCTTATGATTAAGTAGATTGTCACTTGTTTTATTGATAGCTTTATATGAAGTGTATGTAGTTAACCCTTTCTCGTTGGTCCTATTCTTATCGGCGAGTAAACCCTTAATGATTACTTATGTCTAAAAGTTATTCCTAAGTGATCAATTTAGTAATAACCGTGGGAGCCACATTATTTTCCGCAGTCAAATGCCCGCAAGCCACTAATAAACACAGAGGTTATCAATGCACTAATAAGTAGTAACCAAAGACATCAACATATAAACTTTAATTGATGGGAAAGCAAGTATTAAAGGGAGTGCAATCTTTCGTTGTCACATTACACAAGCCACCAATCCTGATGAATTAAAGTTTGCTAACACAATAAAACAAAACTACTTAATGAATTAAACACATGCAGTACCTTCTTACAGCTCTTGTATCTTCGTTTGGTGTGTCTTGTGCTGCCTCCTTGACTGAATTTGTCCTAGGGTTCTGCTGCTTCGGTCTTCGAATCTAATATATTGCCCCGAAATTCGTCTGGTCTTGGGGTATTTATAGTTTCTGTCTGAGGGAAGATGCGGCGCATCTAGTAAGTAGATGCGGCGCATTGACTTAACTTCGCGTGGGGTCCAAGATTATAATATTCAGGAATATTCGTACACCGCCAGAAGATGCGGCGTAACTCCATGATTAGATGCGGCGCATGTCCTCTTGTATCTTGGATCGTATCTGGTGATATCTTGATAGAGATGCGCCGTATGTAATGAGTGAGATGCGGCGCATCTGGAGCAGATTAGTCTTGATCTTCTTCATTTCAGTAGACTCTTAACTTCTTGCATGTTTTGCTCCATAATTAGTCCAAAATCGCTAAGTTTCACCAAATGCTTGTTTTTACCTGAGAATTACAAAAGTAAACGATTAAGTATCAATCCTCATACATAATATAGTAAAACAAGTCAAATTAATAGGATAAATGATAGTAATAAAATGTACTTATTTGAGTTCATCAAATATCCCCCCACTTGAAATTTACTTGTCCCCAAGTAAACCTTAGAATTTCTCTTATGAAAATGTATCCTAAAAGATGCTAGGATTTATTTTTATATTTAAGCATGTATTCGTTTATTTCATAATCACACAACTAAACACTTAACGAATTAGAAGTAAAATAAAATAAGTTGATAAAAGCAAATCTAATCGTTTAACTGTCCAGTCGCGACGAATATTCTATCATAAGCTTGGCAAGTATACACATCTCCTCCACTAAAGCTAAGGAATAACAAGTCTAAAGCGGTAAAAAGGGTTTGTAGGCTTAAGGGTTAATTATTCTTGATCACTATCGATCTCAAATTCCAGAAAAGGCGACAAAATCACAAATACATGATCGAATCCACGAACACGATACTTGCAATTGCTCAAATCCTTAACTCGAATAGGCTAAAGATAGGTCCAAACTTCACCAATAATAATATATCAAAAAGGGCGACAAAATCATAAATACATAGCCGAATCCACGACTACGATACTTAAGATTGCTCAAATCCCTAATCTCAATAAATCAAAGGTTTGGTTGGATAAAGAATAATACAGGGCATAGATAACATTTGGGATATAAATTGGTGTAAAATGAAAAATAAACAAAACAAATAAATTAAAATCCTAAGTGTGGTTAATCACTATCCCAACCATCCCATGAATAAGACTCATATCATTGAATAACTCACGCTTTAACACTTGAAACACACGCTTTAGTAGACACGAATTATACTCAACAAGATCTTTATCAAAGAATAAACCTTAATTGGCGTTCCCATAACTGCCAATTCCCATTCAATCCATAGATATAGTACAACAAATAGTGGTGATATCGACCACTTACATAACTTTACATAAGTTGGTTAAAACAAACTTCCAACTTTTCTTTCTTTCTTTTTCTTTTCTTATTTTTTTTCGATTTTTTTTTTTTTTTTTTTTTTTTTTTTTTTTTTTTTTTAAACATAGACATAGATGTGTAAAATTTCACCACATCACTATAATGATAATTCTGGATAATTTTTCCATACTTTTCATACTTCAGAAATAACGGTAATAGTGAAAGTAGTAAACACACGAAAAATAAACTCAAAGATATACAATATTTACTTTCACTCCAATTGCATTGTGCAATTTTCCGACCTAACCAAAGATAATGAATTACGCACGCGAACACAGGTAATGTAAGGAAACACACTTTGCCTATAGCAATTAACCAACCACGGATTTTAATCTACAGGGTAGGCTAAGGTGTAAGGGTGTAACGAAATATTTTAACAAAGGTGTAAGAAACGAAAGGAATGGCTCTGAGGGTTTTTCTAGGGGTATCTTACTCTAAAAATGAGAGTAACAAAAGGGTTTATACGGGGGTTAACTAACCAGTGTAGTTAGTTAATAACACATAACATATAATAGGCTATTTGGGTGTAATCCTAGAATTTTACCAATTTAGACAAGTCATTCTAATTATATAAATATAATACTTATTATGGTGGTCTCGAATAGTATACAAGCCAAGTTCTAAAGTTTACAAGTCACCGGCACACTCATAGATTTGTGAATTTTTGAAAAATCACAATTTTTGAAAATAACGTCATGTGTGCAGCTATGCAACTTAGATCTTAAACAAAAACATGCTAAAAATTTTTAAATTTGATATATTAAGCACATTTTAAGCATAATTTTTGAAAAAGTTTAGGACAAGTAAGTGTTAAGTGTTCTAATTCTCCAACCCCCCCACTTAAGTTAAACAACGTCCTCGTTGTTTGTATAAAAGGTTAAAAACTGGAAAATAAAAGAATTAGAACAGGAAAACTCCCCTGAGATTTGCTCGGTATGATCCTCCATTTGTATTAGAGCAAAAATCATATTTCTTGTGGATTAGAACGTTAAAGCTTCATACTTGATGTATCCACAGGAAATCCAGGAAACTATAATACCACCAATGCTTTAAAACACACCTAAGGTAAGAAAGGTTCAAACTTGCATAATACATTAGTAGTTAGGAAAAATAAAACTTAAAAATTAAAACTGAAAATCATCAGGTCAGTCGATGCGCCGTATCTTATGGAAGAAGATACGCCGTATCGAGCCTGGAATAAATACGGATCAGAATAAAAGATGCGCCGCATCCTTAACCAGGGATGCGCCGCATTAAAATAAATTGATAAAAAGTTTTAAAGTCGAAAATAAAAATGCAGAAAAATTAAAATAAGATATGACCATTGCAGGAGATGCGTCGCATCTCAGAATTGAGATGCGCCGTATCCTCATGCGGGCCTGACTGACTCGACACAGAAAACAAAATAATAAAAATTCTCCGGGTTGTCTCCCGGTAAGCACTTGTCTTTATTCCAGAGTCTTCAAGTTAGACTCACGTTCAGCTCTTTAATATCGATCATTGAAGGAGTCGGAAACATCGCGCTCCTTCATCGCCAATTCAGTAATATTGAACACTCCTTGCTCGTCCTTAATTTCCACGCCGTTCTTCTTTAATATCTGTATAAACAAAGTCCTGTCCCTTTCGGGCAGAGATGACAAAATGATAGACGGGAAATTCTTATTATCATATAAGCACAAATAAGCAAGGTGGGGTGGTAGTTCAATAAACACATCATTATTCAAATTCGTTTTCTCAACTATTCTCCTACGTTTATTAATTACTACACAATCATACCACTCATCATCAGAATCATTAACAACATTGCGTCTAAGTTCGGTAGGTACATTAAGGTCAATGAATTCCTCAAAGTTCTCATGATTAGGATTAGTTGAGTTGTTTTGAATCAATGTTTCTCCCATAAGTCTAGCTTCAAGATTGAGGTCCATACGCTCTCTTAATCCTAGCACATAAACACCTCTAATTATGCTTTTAACCGGATCTTGGCACTTATAGACTAGTTTATTATTCCCTACCCTTAATGAGATTTTTCTCTTAAACACATCAATCTTAGCATGGGCAGTAGACAAGAAAGGTCTTCCGAGGATTAAAGGAATCTTAACATCCTCGGGCATGTCTAGTATAACAAAGTCTACGGGAAAAATAAACTGCTCAATCTTAACTAGCACATTATTAGCAATCCCTTCAGGTCGTTTTACCGTTTTATCAGCCAATTCAATAAGTAACTTAGTTGGTGCTAATTTTCCTAGTCCTAGGGTAGCGAATGTCTTAAGAGGCATAACACTAACACTAGCTCCTAAGTCAGCTAACACATTATTGAAAGATATATTATTAATAGAACAAGGTAGAGTAAAACTTCCTGGGTCTCTTTCTTTATGAGGCAAGGCATTTGAGTCGGTTGCAGGGCTCTCTTCTTTCATTGTTGCCTTGATCTCCTCTTCAATCTTTGTCTTCTCTTTTAGTAGTCTCCTTAAGCTGATTGAAGAATTAAAGAAAAATTCGGGTCTTGCACCATCATTACCATTCATCGATCTTCTAGGTATATTAGGAGTGACTTCTTCAGTGGTGCTTATGGCCTTGACATGATCTCTTGGGTTGGTTTCAGTTGAGCTCGGTAAACTTCCATATCCCCTTTCTTGAAGAACTTTGCTCATTTGACCAATTTGTTGTTCCAATGCTTTGATCGAAGCTCCTTGATTTCTTGTAGTAGTGTCCGTTGAAGCTCGAATTTCTTTGATCATAGCAGTATTCTCTTCATGTCTTTTAGCAGCATCGGTCATAATTTGCTTTAAAGTATCATCTAAAGTCTGCCTCCTTTCTTGATAAGCGGGATTGAAGTTGTTCCTTTGATATAATCCCGGTGTAGCTTCCCTAAATCTCCCCGAAGGTCGGAATGGTTGTCCAAATTGGGTGTAATATGCTTCTTCAAACGTCTCACTTTCATTCTTATTCGGGCAATCTTTAGTGTAGTGAGCTCCTTCGCACTTTTCACATCCAACTTGGGCAGCATACGCTCTTTCATCACGCTTCTTCATTTCTCTACTAATTTTATCCAATTGAGCTTGAATAGCAGCAATCCCGTCAAAATTAGTGCTGCTCTTAGATCTAGTAGAGGTCCCATCGTGCCATTTTTGAGAATGATCGGCAGCTTCTTGGATTGCTTTCCTAGCATTAGTTGCACTCATTTGAGGTACAGCTCCCTTAGCATCCAAAATCTGTCTTGTAGGCTCGTCCAATCCTTGATAAAACAATATTATCTCCTGCATAGGGGTTAGATAGTGTTGAGGACATTTTATCAATAAATCTTTAAATCGTTCCCAAGCTTGATAAAGAGTTTCATCAGGCTCTTGCTTGAAACTATTGATAGCCTCCATCTTTTTAGCAGTCTTAGCAGGTGGACAATATCTCTTCAGGAATTTGCTCTTCAAATCTCCCCATGTAGTGATTGAACTCGCAGGTTCATTCCTTAGCCACTTGTTAGCAGCTCCTTTTAGTGAGAGTGGAAAGATTCTTAGCATGATTTGATCTTCAGTCACTCCTTCTGAAGTAAACAAATCTGCAATCTCCAGGACCTTTTCAACATGCTCATTAGCATCCTCATGTTCCGTCCCACTGAAAGCATTCTCTCTTAGTTCCTTGAGAAACTGACCCTTCAATTCAAATTTTGACTTATCATCAAACTTAGGTCTAGCAACTCCTGAAGTGTAATCAGCACGGGTACTGTTCATGTATTCCTCCATAGTAGTGTTTTCGCCCATTGTTTCTGTTTCAACTTCCTCTTTTTCTTCAGAAAAGTAATCAAGCTCGAGTGAACTTGAAAGATCAAAGCTTCTTGTGTTGAAAAGCCTTTTAAGCGAATGTAGGGCTCGTTCAGGATCTTCGAAAGGTTGAATCAAGTTCTTCGTAGAACTCCTGGTCATGCACTTCCTGAAATCAACACAAAAATATCAGTAGGGTATGCTCGAGAAAGTAATATATCAGATAATTAATAACGAAAACGGAATACGAAAAATTAAAGTTACTGATCTCTGCAGACGATGCGCCGTATCCAAAAAGTTGGATATGCCGTATCTTATAATCGTTAAAATTTAATCAGACTTTATCTAGAAAATAGATACGCCGCTTAGAATTTATGAATGCGCCGTATCGAATTAATTAATCAAAAATCGATATTTATTTAAAATTAAATGCGTCGTATTAACGAAAGTTAATGCGCCGTATTTTCGTTACGTATCAAAATATAAGATTTTTGATTTAGAAGATGCGCCGTATCGATAAAAATCGATACGCCGTATCTGTTTAATAATTCGCAAACTGTTTTTTATTAAAATAATAGATACGCCGTATCTGCTAAAGCAGATGCGTCGTATGGCGTTAACGTTTAGAAAATTTTTTTTATCAAAAACAGATACGCCGTATCTGCTAAAGCAGATGCGTCGTATTACTCTATTGCTTAGAAAAAAAAATTTCTTATTAAAAACAGATACGCCGTATCTTGGGGAAAAGATGCGTCGTATCGAATTAATTAAACGCGTTGTATTTAAAAAAAATTAAACGCAATACGCCGTATCTAAGAGATCAGATGCGCCGTATCGTTTGATTTAGCACAGTACAACGATAGCAGAACAGAAAAAATACGAAAAATAAAAACAAATAAAAACACACAAACAAAATAAACACAAAAACAAAAATAAAGGCAAACAAATAACACACAAAACAACAAATATGCAAAATAATACAATGATGCAATTAATCTAATAAAAAGAAAAACCTAATTAAAATACTAATCAAATTAACAGATAATAACAATTCACTCCCCGGCAACGGCGCCAAAAACTTGATGCGCGTGATGTGTCGTTGCGGTTTAGCAGTTTTAATGCCTACTCAAGTTTTAAATTTATATTTAGCCGACTTATCAATAACACACACACTTAACGAGCAGTGTACTCGGTCAGTATGAATATAATGGTAAGTAGAGTGTCGATCACTAAGAGTGGAACGTATTATCTCGTTATTCTAATCAGTATTTTAATATCCTAACGCAAGGGGGTTTCAGCCTGAGAGACTGGCACGATTTGTTTGCAATTAAATAATAAAATAAACCAATAGGAACGAATCAGCAAGTAGCACACACGTACACAGATAAATACTCGAGACAATAAGAGGGCTGTCCTTATGATTAAGTAGATTGTCACTTGTTTTATTGATAGCTTTATATGAAGTGTATGTAGTTAACCCTTTCTCGTTGGTCCTATTCTTATCGGCGAGTAAACCCTTAATGATTACTTATGTCTAAAAGTTATTCCTAAGTGATCAATTTAGTAATAACCGTGGGAGCCACATTATTTTCCGCAGTCAAATGCCCGCAAGCCACTAATAAACACAGAGGTTATCAATGCACTAATAAGTAGTAACCAAAGACATCAACATATAAACTTTAATTGATGGGAAAGCAAGTATTAAAGGGAGTGCAATCTTTCGTTGTCACATTACACAAGCCACCAATCCTGATGAATTAAAGTTTGCTAACACAATAAAACAAAACTACTTAATGAATTAAACACATGCAGCACCTTCTTACAGCTCTTGTATCTTCGTTTGGTGTGTCTTGTGCTGCCTCCTTGACTGAATTTGTCCTAGGGTTCTGCTGCTTCGGTCTTCGAATCTAATATATTGCCCCGAAATTCGTCTGGTCTTGGGGTATTTATAGTTTCTGTCTGAGGGAAGATGCGGCGCATCTAGTAAGTAGATGCGGTGCATTGACTTAACTTCGCGTGGGGTCCAAGATTATAATATTCAGGAATATTCGTACACCGCCAGAAGATGCGGCGTAACTCCATGATTAGATGCGGCGCATGTCCTCTTGTATCTTGGATCGTATCTGGTGATATCTTGATAGAGATGCGCCGTATGTAATGAGTGAGATGCGGCGCATCTGGAGCAGATTAGTCTTGATCTTCTTCATTTCAGTAGACTCTTAACTTCTTGCATGTTTTGCTCCATAATTAGTCCAAAATCGCTAAGTTTCACCAAATGCTTGTTTTTACCTAAGAATTACAAAAGTAAACGATTAAGTATCAATCCTCATACATAATATAGTAAAACAAGTCAAATTAATAGGATAAATGATAGTAATAAAATGTACTTATTTGAGTTCATCACTCATGCTTGCAAGCATGATCCCTGAGCTCCAAAAGAACTTAGAGGACCTTGGAGCATTTGACATGCTGAGAGAACTGAAAACCATGTTCGAACAGCAAGCTGAGCAAGAACTGTTTGACACTGTCAAAGCTTTTCATGCTTGCAAGCAGGAGGAGGGCCAATCGGTCAGTAGCTATGTCATGAAAATGAAAGGCTATCTGGACCAAATGGAGCGTCTGGGATACCCCATGCCTCAGATCCTTGGAGTGAGCTCTATTCTTACCTCACTGTCAAAGGATTATGATCAATTTGTGCAGAACTACAACATGCACAGAATGGGCAAGACTATTCCCGAACTGCACAACATGCTTAAACTTGCAGAAAAGGGCATGCCCAAGAAGGATCCAATGGTCCATGCTATCAAGCAAGGCAGAATCCAGAAAAATAACCAGCTGAAGGCACATGGCAAGGGACAAGGTAAGGGCAAGGGTAAGCATGCTTACGCCCCCAAACCAAAAGTCCCCCCACCTGCCAAGAAGGAGCACCCGGCTAAGGACACCCCCTGCCACCATTGTGGAGTGAAGGGGCACTAGAGGCGGAACTGTCCGACCTACCTTGAAGAGTTAAAGAAGAACAAAGCTAGCGGAGCTAGCACATCAGGTATCTTCACTATAGAACTCTATACTTTTCCTAACAAATCATGGGTATATAATACAGGTTGTGGTACTCACATTTGTAATAATGTGCAGGGTCTTAGGGGAAGCAGGAAGTTGAAACTAGGAGCTTTGAACCTGTACGTGGGTAATGGAAACCGTGCAGCTGTCGAAGCGATAGGGAGCTTTGATTTCATCCTCCCTAATGGACTAGTTATTGTTTTGAATAATTTCCATTTTGCACCTACTATCACTAGAGGTGTTGTTTCACTTTCACGTTTGAAGGATAATGGTTACATTTATACTTTTACGAATTTTGGCATTTCAGTTTCTAAGGATAATGTTTCTTATTTTAATGCTATTCCTCGTGATGGTATTTTTGAAATTGATATGCGTGATTCTATTTCAAATGATAGTTCTATATATAATGTTAGCAAAAAGAAATCTAAACGTAACTTAGATTCCACTTTTCTATGGCATTGCCGTCTTTGCCACATAAACAAGAAACGCATTACGAAGCTGTAACACGATGGGCTTTTAGAGTCAACCGACCATGAGTCATTTGATAAATGCATTTCTTGCATATCTGGTAAAATGGCACAAAAGCCTTTCTCCCATGTTGGGGAAAGAGCTAACGATCTACTTGGACTCATACATACTGATATATGTGGCCCATTTAGAACAACGTCTAGGGAAGGAGCTAACTACTTCATTACATTCATTGATGATTTTAGTAGATATGGTTATGTTTACTTGATTAAACATAAACATGAAGTCTTTGAAACGTTCAAAGTCTTTCAAAATGAAGTAGAAAATCAACTCGGCAAGACCATAAAGGCTCTTCGATCTGATCGAGGAGGTGAATATATGAGTCAAGAGTTTTTAGATCATCTAAAAAGGTGTGGGATCATCGTCTCACAATTTACTCCTCCATACACACCATAACATAATGGTGTATCTGAAAGGAGAAATTGAACCTTGCTTGACATGGTTCGATCCGTGATGAGTCTAACAATATTGCTAATGTCCTTTTGGGGTTATGCTCTAGAGTCTGCTGCACGCATTCTCAACATGGTTCCAACCAAGAAGGTTGATAAGACACCATACGAAATATGGCATGGGAAGGTCCCTAATCTGTCTTACTTGAAAGTCTGGGGTTGTGAGGCTCTCGTGAAACGAGACACACCTAACAAACTTGAGCCCAGAGCTATCAAATGTATCTTTGTAGGTTACCCAAAGGAAACAATGGGTTACTACTTCTACTACCTACCCGAGAACAAAATATTTGTTGCTCGGTGTGCTGAGTTTCTTGAGAACAGTCTCATTTCACAGGAAGCAAGTGGGAGCAAAGTAGACCTTGATGAAATTCAAGAGGAAGATGCACAACCTTCTGGTAACACTAGTGAACATCAAAATGAGATTGAACATGAAAAAGTTGAACCTCATCAAGATGTTGCTCTCATTCGTAGATCCGCAAGGATACCTCAAGCACCTGAGCGATATGGTTTCTATGTCGATGCTGAGGAACATGAGTTAGGGGATCATGGTGAAACCGCTAACTATCGAGATGCATTATCGAGTCCTGAACACGATAAATGGATCGAAGCTATGAATGCGGAGATGCAATACATGAAAGACAATGATGTCTGGGTCGAAGTAGACCTACCTCCTAATGCTAAAATAGTTGGGAGTAAAGAGCTCTTCAAGAAGAAGACCGACATGGATGGAAATGTACACACCTATAAAGCTCGTCTAGTAGCAAAAGGTTACACTCAAACCTACGGGATTGACTATGAAGAACCTTCTCGCCTGTTGCAGATGTTAAAGCAATTAGGATTCTTATAGCTATAGCAGCGTACTATGACTATGAGATTTGGCAAATGGATGTCAAGACAGCTTTCTTGAACGGCCACTTGAACGAAGACGTTTATATGGTGCAACCCGAGGGCTTCATGAATCCTAAACATCCCGCTAAGGTATGCAAGCTTCAAAGATCCATTTATGGATTAAAGAAAGCATCCAGAAGCTGGAATAAGAGATTTGATGAGGAAATCAAGAAAATTGGTTTTACTCAAAATCTCGATGAGCCATGTGCATATATGAAAACTAGTGGAAGTATTGCCGTGTTCCTAGTCTTATATTTCGATGACATATTACTCATGGGAAACAACATTCCAATGCTACAAGATGTAAAATCCTGGCTTGGAAATTGTTTTGCCATGAAAGACCTAGGAGAAGCTGCGTACATACTTGGAGTCAAGATCTATCGAGATAGATCAAAGTGGTTAATCGGCTTATGTCAAAGTGCATACATTGAAAAAATCCTGAAACTATTTAATATGCAAGATTCCAAACGTGGAAGTATTCCCATGCAACTAAATACAGAATTGAGTAAAGCTCAAGGACCCTCTACACCTACTGAGGTAAAGAGGATGAAAGGAGTCCCTTATGCTTCGACTGTGGGATCCATAATGTATGCAGTTAGGTGCACTAGACCTGATGTAGCGTTCTCTCAGAACCTAACGAGTAGATTTCAACAGAATCCAGGGGAATGTCACAGGACTGCTGTTAAGAACATAATAAAGTATCTGCGAAATACTAAAGATATGTTTCTTGTTTATGGTGGTGATGTCAAGCGTGAGCTCAGTGTTACTTGTTACACTGACGCAGGCTGGGAGACGGATCGTGATGACACCAAATCCCAGACAGGATATGTTTTCATTATGAACGGAGGTGTTGTTGACTGGAAGAGTGCCAAACAAAGCACTTTTGCAATGTCCTCTGCAGAAGCTGAATACATAGCTGCTTCTGAAGCTGCAATGGAGGCGATTTGGATATGAAAATTCATTTCTGGGCTTGGCGTTGTCCCCAGCAATGAACGACCTATGGATATGTACTATGACAATACCGGTGCAATTATAATAGCCAATGAACCAGGTGTTCAAAAGGGTGCCAAACACTTTCGTCGGAAGGTTCACTACAAATAGATGCACTACCAGGCCTTCGATGGTGATCAAAGGAATTACGGGGTGTTGAGGTTGCGCCAAGCTTGTTCTTAACCTGAAATAAGAAATACTAAAACACTACGTTAAGTGATTGCGCAAGGATTGGACCCTGCGAACCACCTCCGGCGTGCGAGTAAGTATGTGTTATGTTTAAGTAGGTTGTAAATGATGAGAGTGAAGTTAACTTACATTGTTCTTGCCCGAATAAGCTATTTATAGGAGAGAAATAGGCCTTAGTGGGCGGTTGCACTTGTTTCGGAGATCATGGGGGCGTCCCATGATTTATGGTAACCGCTAGGGATTTGTAGCCCACGATCTCTTCCTTGGCGGGAAAGCCTAAGGTAAGAGGGAACGTGGGTATGACCAGGTCAAGAGGGTTCTCCGTTGTAGTCCCTTCGAGAGGGATACCCCGAAGGGCTTAGGGCTTCGATTGGCGGGTTCCCACATGGTAACCACTTCGTAGATGAATGGTTTTACGCCAATGAAATGTGTTAAGAGATTAACCTGGGCCTCCGAAGGGAGGGCTTTCTACAGGCTCGAAGGGGAGTCCTTCGACCCGTTAGGAGGGTACATCATCAAGCCCCCCAGTCGAAAGTGATATATACGCACAAGTATAAATTGCATTCGACTCAAAAAACATGCCACACTCTATCCCTTCCAGCACAAAATCGGACGGAATGAAGATAAGTGTTTAAACAAATTGTGCAATAAATGCGGCTATTGAATGTCTATCTACCATACTATAAGTTACAACAGCTATTATATCGGTATCCGCAAACTTCTTTTCAAAATTTAAAAAGCAGCTTTTAGTCCATAGATTACTCGGACTATGAGTACACGTGGATGATCAAAAGTCATATAGAAATCCTTCTTAATTCCTACTTGATCATATTTTTCTTTGCGCCCCAAATACACATACACAGTATTGTGCTCCGTGCTTCATCGAGGTTTTAAGGTAACTCTGTTCTCCAAAACTCATTGTTTCTAATTACAAGATGAGTATGGCAGCAAAGAGAATCATTAGGCAACAAAAATGTATCTTATCAAAACAGGATTTGACAAAATTTCTTGGGAAGTACCCCATACCTAAAGAGTTCAAAGTGATTCTTCCGAACAAAGACCAAAATATTTTTGACGCTCCGGTTGGGTATGTTGGGCTCTATGTTCATGCATTTACAGAATCCAACTTTAGGGTTCCCATTCATCCTCTAATCCTAGAGTTTTTACAGTACTATCAAGTACATATTTCCAGGTTGAATCCTTTTAGTTTAGCCAAACTAACCACTTACATTGTTGTATGCAAAGCTTATGGTTATGAGCCAGCATTTAATGTGCTTAGAGGCTTTATTAACCTTTGCCCTGGTGGTGATTGGTTAACCTTAGCGAAAAGAAGTGAGCCTGATGTGCCTTGCTTAATAACTAAACCCTTTACTAATATAAGAAAATGAAAGGGTTTGTTTTTCTATGTACAAAGCACAATCATACCTCCCGAATACCCAGCCTTACTGGATAAGGCATTTCAGTTTGATGAGAAATGTTTTGATGATCCCTTACCGCACTTCGTAAGAAACAATCCACTATACCAATGTCTTGCACGCCATCCTTTATGGTACCTGCACCACATTGGAAGAAATTGCCCTGACCAAGAAACCTGTGGTTTTGTCGGAGGTACCCTACTACCACCCGAATTCTAAGAAAGAGTATAATGATGCTGGTACTTCATTTGCCTCAGCGAAGTACTCCTTCCTTTCAGAGGTAACCAAGGATCCCCTAGCACCTCTAGAAGATCTCTTTTCAAAAAAGCCTCAAAAAATTCAGCCTCCATCTTCCCCCAGGAACACTTCCTCTGCTAACCCACTACCTACACCACGCTAGAGATATTTCGCGTTCACAACGGATGTTTGAAGACTGTCATGTTGGCAGGGATTTGACCCCACGGGTGGTATGTACCCTTTCGACAATGTCACATCGTGTTTAATAGTTTGAACAATATATCTATGCATCTGCACGGACTTCGACCCGTGCATTAAATAATTATTTGTTTTGTTTTGGCTATGACCATATTTGGCCTTGTTAATTCCAATTAGGGACAACGTCCCATTTTTGAATGCTATGTTTTTCTTCTCTTACGCTTATAATAGACGTACACATACAACCTAAGGCTATAACCTTATTGTGTGTATTTTGAACCAAGATTTTAAGCAATCGTATAATTTAACTGCGACAGAGGGTCGCGACCCACTCCGTCTTTATCCTTAAGATACGAAGGGCTTATAATACCCTAAGACTTTATAGGAAAAGTTAATGTGAATTGCAATGGATGTTATTTGAATACAAGACATTTGCCTTGCTACATCCTTCGACATTGAAACTTTTAAAGTACTTGGCTGATCAAATCTTTGTTGTAGAGAAACGAAACAAGAGATTTGAGGGAAATGCGTTATATCATTAATTGGGTAGGGAGGATTACATCATTTTAAGAAATGAATACTAGGACACCTACCATTAATGCTTCTTTCCCCAAGTGAGAAGAATGCGTTACATGAAATTGAAAAAACAGACTGAGTGCTTTTAAAGGTAGTAAGTCTTATATGTAAAACTTACGAAGATTGGTACCATTCCAAGTTCTATCCATGACCTCTCCCTTCGTTGTTGCGAGCTTGTAGGCTCCATTTCCGTAGGCTTTGGATATCACGTAGGGTCCTTCCCATGTGGGCCCTAGCTTCCCTTCGTATTCGGCCTTGCTCGCACTATTTAACCGAAGGACATATTCACCTGGCTTGAATGTGGAAGGTCGAACTCGGTTGCTGTAGTACTTTTCCAACTTTTGTTTGTAGATAGCCTCCCTGATCGAATCTATTTCTCTTCTTTCTTCTAGAAGATCAAGATTCTCACGATGCCTTTCGGTATTTGTTTTTTCTTCAAAGTTCACAATGCGTTCTGTTTCTATGCTGATTTCGGAGGGTATGACAGCCTCCATTCCATAAGCAAGGCTAAAAGGAGTTTCCCCATGGCTTGACTTGGGGTGTGTCCTATGCGCCTACAGAACTTGGGGTAGTTCGTCTACCCACCCATGATGGCTTCGTCCTAATCTCTTTTTGATACCGTCAATGATGTCCCTGTTGGTGACTTCAACTTGTCCGTTGCCCTGAGGATGGTATACGGAAGTAAACGATTGTTTGATTTTTAGGCCTTCGCAAAAGGTTGGGAATACCCCTTCGGCGAATTGCTTCCCGTTATCGGAGATGATAATGTGAGGAACACCAAATCGAAAAATTATGTGCTCCCATACAAACTTTTCCATGTGCCTCCCCGTTACTGATGCCAAAGGCTTTGCTTCAACCCATTTGGTGAAGTAATCGATTGCTACGACCAAGAATTTTACTCCTCCTAGAGCTACTGGTAGAGGTCCGACTATATCAATTCCCCATTGACAGAAGGGCCATGCTGAAGTAACTAAGGTCATGTCTTGCTTAGGCATTCTTGGAACTTTCGAGTGGATTTGACATGCTTCACACCTTTGTATTATTTCCATTGCATCCCTGTGCATGGACGGCCAATAATATCCGAGCTTCATTACTTTCGAGACAACGGAATGAGGGCCTGCGTGCAAACCGCAGGATTCTTCATGTACCTCACGAATAATGTTCAAGGCTTGCGTTGGTCCCACACAGCGAAGCCATGGAGACAGGAACGATCTTCTGTAGAGATTATCCCCAATAAGTCTATATTGGGGAGCCTTGACTCTGACCTTTCGGGCTAGCTTTGGGTCCTCAGGAAGAATACCACTGATCAAGTATTCCCTTATTGGAGTCATCCAATTTGGGCCTTCTTCGGGTATGATATCAGATACTTCGCTTCTTTTTATTGACCTGTCAGCCAATACTTCCACCAGAACCTCCTTCGTTAGATGAGCAAATGCCATCGAAGCTAGCTTGCTTAAGGCATCTGCTTTCTTGTTTTGATTTCTGCGAACATGTGCTATCTCATAGGAGTCGAACTCCTGGAGAAGTTCCTTAGCTTTATCCAAATATTGTTTGATGGTGGGCTGTCTTGCTTCGTAAGAGCCCTTTATTTGGTTGGCGACTAGCTGCGAATCCACAAAGATGGATAGGTTTCCAACCTCCATTTCTTTCGCAAGTCGAAGGCCGGCTAACAGAGCTTCGTACTCGGCTTCATTGTTCGTAGCTTTGAACTCAAAACGTAGAGCATAAGTATACTCCTTTCCTTCCGGACTGACCAGCATTAGACCTGCTCCTGAACCATCGGAGCTTGAGGCTCCGTCTGTGTATAGTTTCCACCCCTCCTTCGACTTTGGAGGTTTCTCTTTTGGGAGTTCCTTGTCCTGGCTAGGCCCGGAAGGTGTTTCAGCAAGAAAGTCTGCAAGTATCTGCCCTTTGATGGAGTTTCAACCCTTGTACTCTATGTCGTGCTCCCCTAGTTCGATGGCCCATTTAGCCACCCTACCTGATTTCTCAGGCTTCGACAATATCTGCTTAATTGGCTTGTCGGTCAATACTGTGATGGGATGAGCTTGGAAATACCTTCTAAGATGCCTTGCGGCGTAAACCAAAGCTAAGATAAGCTTTTCCAACTCTGGGTAGTTCAATTCGGCCCCTTGCAGGACCCTGCTGACAAAGTAAATTGGAACTTGTTTCTTATCCCTTTCTGCCAAAAGAACAGCACTAATGCTTTCGAAAAATGCCGTAATGTACATGAGCAACACTTCGCCTTTGATTGGGGCTGTAAGTGTTGGTAAAATTTCCATGAACTCCTTTAGCTTTTGGAAAGCGACTTCTGCATCACAACTCCATTGAAAAGTCTTTTTATCCGTACACCCCTTGAGTGTTTTGAAAAATGGTAAAGAACGATCTGCCCCTTTCGATAGGAATCTGCTGAGTGCTGCGAGCTTCCCATTCAGGCTTTGCACTTCTTTCAATGACTTTAGAGCTTGTAGATCAGTGATGGCTTTTACTTTCTAAGGGTTAGCTTTGATTCATTGCTTTGTAATTAGATGCCCCAAGAACTGTCCCTCTTCCATGCCGAAGGAACACTTCTTTGGGTTAAGCTTCATGTTGATTCCCCTTAATTGGTCGAAGGTTTCTTGGAGGTCGGAGAGTAGGTCTTCCTCCGTCCTACTTTTTATTACCATTTATCAACGTAGGCTTCTAAGTTCCTTCCTATTTGCTTGTGGAAAGCTTTATCCACCAATCGTTGATAGGTTGCCCCTGCGTTCTTTAGACCGAAGGGCATTTTCTTGTAGCAATAGACACCCTTTCCTGTGTAAAAGGCTGTCTTCTCCTCATCTTCCTTTGCCATTTGTATTTGGTGATACCCTTTGTAGGCATCAAGAAAGCATTTCAAACGGAACCCCGAGAGGGATTCGACCTTCCAATCAATTTCTGGCAGAGGGTAGCAGTCCTTCGGGCAAGCTTTGTTGGCTACCCAGGTTTGATATTTTACTTCCCTGAGAATTCCTGCTCGTACAAGTTCATCCACCTCTTTGCAAGCGGCTGCGTTCCTTTCAGGTGCCAGGCTTCGCCGCTTCTGCTTAATTGGTTCAATGTGCTTGAACTCATTAAGCTTGTGCTCTGTGCCGAAGGGCTTGCCATCGATCATAAGAGTCCGAGGAACCCCTGTCATATCTGAGTACGTCCATGCGAAGATATCTTTGTTGGCTTTGAGTAGTTTCTCTAAGTCTGCTTTGAAGTTAGCATGGAGTTGTTTTCTGATTACCACCGTTTGCTCTGGATAGAGCTCATTTACCACAATACGTTCTTCGGCCTCAGTACAACTTAGAATGGCCTTCGGAGGCTCTTCGGGACTTTCCTTGATCTTTTTGCCAGCACCTATGGTCTTCCCCTGATTGTAACTGGAGAATACGGTTCCTATTCCATAAGGTGTATGGAATTTGACCGCTGCATGTATGGTGGAGACTACGATACCCATCTTTTGCATAGCGGTCCTTCCTATCAGCAAATTGTAAGGGGAATCGGACCTTACGATAGCAAATGTGAGGGTTTTCTTCCTTACGAGCTTGCCTTCCCCCATGGTAATGTCCAACGGCACTTCTCCCAGTGGCCAAGAATGCTCGCCGGAGAAACCTACCAACGGTATCTTCAAATCAACCCATTGTGATTTGATCGAAGATTTGAGCTTAAGGAAACAATGCTCGTATATGATTTCGTAGGAGCTTCCGCAGTCTAGGTAGGCTCTGTTCACTTCTCGGTTGAAGACTAGAACTTTGATGACCACTGGATCATTCGAAGGGATTTGTCCTGTAATAGGAGGAAATGTTACCTCCCCCACTTCGTCTACTTCCCGCTTCGTCACCTTTCTTTTTAAACCGGCTTTGCCCCAACGAACCATGAGTATTGGGGCCTCGAGAGGAGTAGTGTCTTTAGCCAATTGAGTATCGGACATGTAACACCTAAAATTTATAAAGCATGTAAAATGACCAAAATGCCCCTACAAGTTTAAAAATTAATTAAAAGCTTATAAAGTGTCAAATAAATTCCAAACTTCTAACAATGCACAAGATATGATCCCAAATAATTTTAACAACTTCATTTAACATTTATACAAGTGGCAAAATTACCAAAATACCCCTATTGGTGCCGAATAATTTATACTTAGTTTTATTTTGATTTAAAATGATTTAAATTGTGTAAATGAGGAAATAATCAATCACAAATATTGCCAACCCATTTTGCTGAAAATTTTGGTCCAAGCCCACCCCTAGGACTCGGTATTCCATGATTTAAGTCAATGCATATCTTTTTCTCCTAAACCCTAATTACCGATTGAATAAAACACACACAAATAAATCCTATAGCCTCCATCCGATTCTCTAAAATTACCAAAGCATTTTTTTGAGTTCAATCATCATCCAAGGAGTCCTATAAAAATCAGGTTGAGTTCGTTTGTTGCCTGATTCGTTGGTGGTGGATTTATTCTTGTCGCTAGTTCAAAAGTAAGGTATAATTCGTATCAATTCAACCAAGCTTCATAAAATTCGTTTCTTATTTTTCCTGAGGTTCTTATATCATATGTGATCTGCGAAAAATGTGTACAAGGTGATTTGATCCCATTTGGAGTCGTGGTGAATTCTTTCTTGTCGAGTAATCAATCCGAGAAGCAATAATTTGTGCAGCCTTGTTCACTCGTTCTAAAAATATTCTGGTATTTTTCCCAGCTCCTAATGATCGTATATAACATAAGAAAAATGATAAAAACCGGCCATGCACTATATATAATTCGTATGAAAATTATTGTGTTTGTAAACCCTAGAATCGAAATGAATACTATATGCATGCATGCGAATTTTCTTGACCAGGCTATTATTTTTCGTGGCCTATATGATCATCATACAACACCATAAAAATGCTCATTTGAATTATAGAGACCTAAAACAATTATTAGTGAAGTTATTGGAAATCGGCTAAAAAGGAAACAAGAACAAAAATACCTAGCGACCGAACTAGGGTTCAAAAATGATAAGATCTGATTATAAGTGAATATAAATGATGTGGAAATGATTACATATTGATGGGGATCGATTAGGGTTTTGTTTGGTTAAAGATTATGTTTAACGAGTTGATAATTAAATATAAAGGGGGCGTTTTGTCAATATTAAAACTCATGGACTATTTTTGTCATGTTCTATAAATCAAGTATGACCTGTAAAAATTATAAAATGAAGGGCCTATATGTAAAATCTAAGAGATAATGAAATTAGTTGTACTTGTTGGTTCGATTTGGAAATTAAATAAATATAGGGACTAAACATGTAATTTCTGGAAAGTTAAGGTCAATTTGAGTAATGAATGATATTCAGGGGCTAATGGGTAAATTTGGATATTATTGGACCAATATGTAATTATTATTAATTAAAGATTGAAAATGTAAACTTTAAGGTTAAATATGTAAATTAAATAAATAGAGGGACTAAATAGGAAGATTCTGGAAACTTAGTGCTGTTTTGAATAATAAAATATATTCAGGGAGTTATGTGCTATTTTGATAATTTCATGGCTTAATAAGTAATTGTTTATAATTAAGGGTTGGAATAGTAAATTGAAGGACTAAATATGTAACATTGTTAACTAGAGGGACCTATTGTGTAAATTATGAATATTTGAAGGACAAATCGTATAACATGTTAAAATAAGTACTCATTGTGTAAATTTGATAAATTAAAGGTTAAATGTGTAATTATGCATATTTGAAGGGTTAAAGTGTAACTTTGGAAATACAGGGGTGTAAAGTGTAAATTGTGAAACCCTAAGGACCAAAGGTGTAAATATGATAAAGATACCTTATTTCCAGTTAATAATGACCTAAGTAAGCGATGTACCCAATACTTCTAAAAGTGGAAACTTTCTAATCATGGAAACTGTCTAAGAGTGGAAACTTACTAAAATGGGAAAGTTACTTAAAATGGAAAGATGGTTAATTAAGAATGATTTGTAATTCCCTTCTAATCCTTTAGGTGTGAAGAAGGAGAGAATTTGAGCTGTCCCCTATTTCTGTGCTTATTACTATTTGTGCTTTCTTCATAAGGTACAGATACTCTGCCTTTTTCAGTAAGGGTTCTTATATTCGTATACATTGATTTTGAGTTATGATTCAGTTAAGATTTCCCAAGCCATTGCTATGTTCCCTTTTAAATGAACCTTTGATATTACTTTTGATGTGACCTTAAAATGCACCTTTTGATATATGACCTTGTGCTATGATTTTGATACATGACTCTTAGTTTGATACCCGAGCCATTTTATGTTACCTAGCCAGGAAGGTAACCTGGCCATGTCTGTGATGCACCACTGGCATGACTCCCGTGTGGGGGAGTGATTTCTCACACCGTCCCTTTTATGATTTTCTGCCATAGCTACTATGATGTTGGGATGACTTTGAGTTTGGGGGCGTATGGGTTGCAATCCTAGATTTGTATGATTAGTGGATTTAACTGTGACTTTGAGTATTGACTTTGAGGTGACTGGTGCTTGTGTGCAATACACGCCTTTCACATTTAGCTGGAGCTAGCTACTCCACTATTTTGATACTTGAGGACACCCCTCATATTATCTGGTTGCCTGAGAGGTATCCCCTCTGATTGTGAGCTTGTGACCTTGAGACTATGATTATGACTTTGAGTTATGGGCTCGTGGTAGATAACTATCCTATATTTCCTTATTACTCTTTTGCTTTGGTTATACCTTATGATATCTCCCAGTGCCTCAGTATATTTCGGTTTCGTTATCTTTGTTGTATTATCTATCTGTTCACTGAGCTTTGTAAGCTCAGCCGCACGTTTTCTTTTTCGTGTGCGGCAGGTATCTAGCTGGGAGATGGATTTTATGCTTGGGATGAGAGTTAGTTGGATGCTTCTACCTTAGATGATGTCCTACCCTAGTCTTACCAGTTGTTTAGACATTTTGATTATGGATTCATTTCGTTATGTATTTCCTTTGAATTATTTCGTTATCTTGTGAGACTTTTGTATTGGACTCAAGTCATGTTGACTTGGTTTATTTATTTATGATGTTTTATGGCTTCCACTGTGTATATGTATGAATGCTTTGAAGTGTCGCCATAATGTGATATCTCTACCCTTTTCGGGTTGGGGTGTTACAATTATGGTATCAGAGCCTAGGTTGCGACCTGTCGTACATAAGCTTTGGCCTGTGAAACATGTGGACCATAGGATTTGACCCTTAAGTTTAAGATTTGACTGGTGAGGTTTTGGGTAGGCATAAGTTCTGCTTCGTCTTCCATTTCGTGCTTATTTCCCTTATGTTTTGCTAATTCTTTTCATGATCATTCAGATGGTGAACACACGCTTTACTCAGTACACTAATGGGGATGATGGCCCCAATTTTGAAGAGATGATAGCCGCTGCTGTAGCTGCTGCTCTTCCGCGAGTGGTGACTGAGGTCACCAATAATATCAGGAATGGGGCTGGTCCTTCTGGAGGTGGTGGTGATGCTCAACCCACTGCTCCACCCGCTGCTCCCCCAGCTGGTATCCATGTGTGGATCGAGAGGTTCAACAAACTTAAGCCTCTCTCTTTCAGGTCCGCTGCTACTCCTCATGAAGCGGAGGACTGGATCACACATATCGAGAAGTTGTTTCGTGTTCTGGGATGTGCCGACGAGTTTAAAACTCGGTTGGCCACATTCAAATTTGAAGGTGATGCTCAAAATTGGTGGGCTGCTCTTGTTCAGGCGAAAGGGGATGATTATGCTGAGACCTGTTCGTGGGCGGATTTCATCGAGGTGTTTTATAGACAGTATATTCCTATGTCAGAGCAGCTAAGGTATGAGAGGGAATATGGGTCGATTCGTCAGGGTGATCAGGAGTCGTCAGGAGAGTTTATGCAACGGTTTCTGCGTCTGGCCAGTTTCGTTGGGCCAGAGGTCACTGGAGATGCTACGCGTCAGGCTCGTCATTTCAAATGGGCTTTAAAGAGGTGGGTGTTAGACCGGATTGTTAACACTCCGTTTGAGGATGTGGCTGGAGTTCAGGACGCCGCGCGTAACATCGAGTTGTTACATGCGGACAGGGGGTCTAATAAGCGTGATAGGGATGGTAACCGGGTAGATTTTTGGGGCCAAGGTCGACAGGACCAAAAGCAGGATGTTCGGGGCCGACAGGACCGTGGGCATGATCAGCAGGGTCGGCAGGACAGAGGTTATAATCATAGGCAGCAGGATTTCAGGAACCAGGATCGGCGGGATTCTGGTAGGTCTGGTAGTGATCGTCAGGGGCAGGGTAATAGCAACCGACGTAGGGATTCTCAGCCGTATCAGCAGTCGGGATCGTCGGGTCAGAAGAAGTCTGTTGAGACTCTACCTCCTCCTCCTACATGTACTTCCTGTGGGAAGACTCATCCAGGTCCTTGTTATAAAGCTTCTGGTGGTTGTTTCTGGTGTGGATCTTCTCAGCACAAGATCAAGGACTGTCCTAGGAAGAATGCTGGTGAACCTAAAGTCGATGCTAGGGCAGCTCCTGCTTCAGGCCGGGTTTATTCTTTGACACGTGACCAGGCTGCTAGCACCTCAGGTACTATTACGGGTTTTCTGCATATTGGAGATCGTATTGTGTTTGTTTTATTTGACACGGGTGCTACACATTCTATAATATCCACATCACTTGCAAATAAAATAAACGTAACCCCAACTAAATTAATGAACCGTATATCCATTGCTACCCCGATGAAAACTCATGTGATTATTGATGTTGAGTATGTTAATTGCCCTCTCCGTTTCGATGATCGTGTTCGTTCTGCGAACCTTCTTCCCATTGATATGGTTGATTTTGACATTATTCTGGGCATGGACTGGTTAGCTGCTCATAAGGCGACCATTGATTGTTATGCTCGTAAGGTGATCTTTGGTGATCTTCACCATCCTGATTATGTTTATTCTGGTTCCCAACCTCTGAAATCTGTAAAGATTATTTCGGCTATGAAAGCCCGGACATTGATTTCGCATGGCTGTCTTGGTTTCCTTGCTTCTATTAAAGATACCTCTGTTGATGTTCCTAGCATTGATAGTATTCGTATTGTGCGCGATTTTGCCGATGTATTTCCGGATGAACTTCCTGGCATTCCTCCTGTCAGGGAAGTCGAGTTTAGCATTGATCTGATTCCGGGTGCTGAACCCATATCTAAAGCTCCTTACCGCATGGCACCGATTGAATTAAAGGAATTAAAGGAGCAATTGCAGGAACTGTTGGAAAACGGTTTTATTCGTCCGAGCGTATCTCCTTGGGGTGCTCCGGTGCTGTTTGTAAAGAAGAAAGACGGGAGCATGCGTCTTTGTATCGATTATCGGGAGCTTAACCGCATTACTATTCGTAACCGCTATCCTCTTCCTCGCATTGATGATTTATTCGATCAGTTGCAAGGAGCGAGGCATTTCTCTAAAATTGATCTGAGGTCGGGATATCACCAGCTTAGGGTGAGGGAGCAGGATGTTCCCAAAACGGCCTTTCGCACTCGGTACGGTCAATATGAATTCTTGGTTATGCCTTTTGGTCTGACCAATGCTCCTGCTGTGTTTATGGACCTAATGAACCGAATATTCCATGAATTCCTCGATAAGTTTGTGATTGTCTTCATCGACGATATTCTTGTGTATTCTAAATCCGAGAAGGAACATGAGCAACACCTTGGTATTGTTCTGGAAATTTTGCGACAGCAGAAATTGTATGCGAAGTTTTCGAAGTGCGAGTTTTGGTTGGATCGTGTAGCTTTCTTGGGTCACATCGTTTCTGCAGACGGTATCACTATGGATCCGGCGAAGGTTGAGGCTATCACAAAATGGCCAAGGCCTACTAATGTGACGGAAGTGAGAAGTTTTCTGGGTCTCGCTGGGTACTATCGGAGATTTGTTGAGGGCTTTTCGCGTCTTGCTTTGCCGTTGACACAGTTGATGAGGAAAGGGGAAAAGTTTATTTGGACGGATGAGCGAGATAGTAGTTTTGAGGAGTTGAAGAAACGTTTAGTGTCGGCACCTATCTTGACTCTTCCATCGGGTTCCGGCGGTTTCCAGATATATAGCGATGCATCGAAGAAGGGTTTAGGATGTGTTTTGATGCAGCATGGGAAGGTGATCGCCTATGCTTCGAGGCAGCTGAAGCCTTACGAGGTGAACTATCCGACGCATGATCTAGAGTTAGCAGCTGTGGTTTTCGCGCTAAAGATTTGGCGCCATTATTTGTATGGAGAGACTTGTGACATTTTCACTGATCATAAGAGTCTTAAATACATTTTCACCCAAAAAGAGTTGAATATGAGACAGAGGCGTTGGCTAGAGCTTCTGAAAGATTATGATGCCAATATTCAGTATCATCCCGGTAAGGCGAATGTAGTCGCTGATGCTCTTAGTAGAAAGTCGGGTATGATTGCGAGTCTGGAGTTTGAGCCTCGCGTTTTGCACGATTTAGAACTTCTTGATGTGGAGTTTTGTATTCGAGGTCATGGTGGTTATTGGGCTAGCCTTACGGTGGAGTCCAATCTTATCTTGCGAATTAAGGAAGCTCAGAAAGAGGATGGTGAGCTGTGGTCTATAGTTCAGAATGTTGAGGACGGCAAGCAATCAGAGTTTAGAGTTGATGATTCCGGTGTAGTGTGGTTTGAGGATCGTCTCTGTGTTCCCAACGATCCTGAGCTTAGGGAGGCTGTTCTATCAGAGGCTCATAGTTCCCCTTTTACTATACATCCTGGTTCTACCAAGATGTACCGGGACCTTAAGCAACATTTCTGGTGGAGTGGCATGAAACAGGATGTGGCTTCGTTTGTATCTAAGTGTTTAACGTGCCAGCAGGTCAAGATTGAGCACCAGAGAGCTAGTGGGTTTCTTCAGCCGTTGGAGATTCCGAAGTGGAAATGGGAGGAAATTTCCATGGATTTTGTGACAGGTTTACCTCCTACTCGTAGGAAGCATGATGCGATTTGGGTGGTCGTTGATCGACTAACCAAGTCTGCTCACTTCCTCCCTATTCGTGTGGACTACAGTGTTAGTAAATTGGCGGACATTTTTCAACAGGAAATCGTTAGGCTTCATGGTATGCCTACGGCTATCATATCAGATAGGGATCCTCGGTTTACGTCTCGCTTCTGGAAGGGATTGCATAAGGCATGGGATACGCGCCTTAAGTTCAGTACAGCTTTTCACCCTCAGACGGATGGTCAGTCGGAGAGGACCATTCAGACTTTAGAGGACATGTTGAGGGCATGTGCCTTAGAGTGGACTGGCAGCTGGGACGATTATTTGTGTTTGGTAGAGTTTGCTTATAATAACAGTTGGCACGCGAGTATTCGTATGGCTCCTTTCGAGATGTTATATGGTCGGAAATGTAGGGCTCCGGTTTGTTGGAACGAGGTAGGTGAACGCATTATTGAGGGACCGGAGTTAGTTCAGATCGCTACTGAGAAAGTGGATGTTGCTAGGGAAAAATTGAAGGAAGCTAGGGCTCGTCAAAAGAGTTACGCTGACAAGCATCGGCGTGACTTAGAGTTTCGTGTTGGTGATCGGGTATTTCTTAAGGTTTCGCCGTTCCGGGGAGTTAAACGTTTTGGAATTAAGGGCAAGCTCAGTCCTCGATTCATCGGACCGTTTGAGATTTTGGATCGCATCGGAGAAGTTTCGTATCGTTTGGCTCTTCCTCCGCAGTTATCACATGTTCACGACGTCTTTCATGTATCTCTCCTGAGGGGATACAACTATCATCCTCTGCATGTGGTGTCTTACCCTTTTGATCAGATCCAGGCCGATATGTCTCTTCCGGAGGAGCCGGAAGCTGTTCTTGATCGCCAAGAGCGAGTTATGAGACGTAAAGTCATTCCTTTCGTTAAGATTCTTTGGCGGAACCACCCAGAGCGGGAAGCTACCTGGGAGACCGAGGAGTCTATTCGAGCTAGTTATCCTCACTTTGCTTTCTGATCTGGTATGTCTCCGTTATGTTTCGATTCGTTTCATTTCTGACTCTTTGTAAATTTCGGGGACGAAATTTTTCTTTTAGAGGGGAAGAAGTTGTAACACCTAAAATTTATAAAGCATGTAAAATGACCAAAATGCCCCTACAAGTTTAAAAATTAATTAAAAGCTTATAAAGTGTCAAATAAATTCCAAACTTCTAACAATGCACAAGATATGATCCCAAATAATTTTAACAACTTCATTTAACATTTATACAAGTGGCAAAATTACCAAAATACCCCTATTGGTGCCGAATAATTTATACTTAGTTTTATTTTGATTTAAAATGATTTAAATTGTGTAAATGAGGAAATAATCAATCACAAATATTGCCAACCCATTTTGCCGAAAATTCTGGTCCAAGCCCACCCCTAGGACTCGGTATTCCATGATTTAAGTCAATGCATATCTTTTTCTCCTAAACCCTAATTACCGATTGAATAAAACACACACAAATAAATCCTATAGCCTCCATCCGATTCTCTAAAATTACCAAAGCATTTTTCTGAGTTCAATCATCATCCAAGGAGTCCTAGAAAAATCAGGTTGAGTTCGTTTGTTGCCTGATTCGTTGGTGGTGGATTTATTCTTGTCGCTAGTTCAAAAGTAAGGTATAATTCGTATCAATTCAACCAAGCTTCATAAAATTCGTTTCTTATTTTTCCTGAGGTTCTTATATCATATGTGATCTGCGAAAAATGTGTACAAGGTGATTTGATCCCATTTGGAGTCGTGGTGAATTCTTTCTTGTCGAGTAATCAATCCGAGAAGCAATAATTTGTGCAGCCTTGTTCACTCGTTCTAAAAATATTCTGGTATTTTTCCCAGCTCCTAATGATCGTATATAACATAAGAAAAATGATAAAAACTGGCCATGCACTATATATAATTCGTATGAAAATTATTGTGTTTGTAAACCCTAGAATCGAAATGAATACTATATGCATGCATGCGAATTTTCTTGACCAGGCTATTATTTTTCGTGGCCTATATGATCATCATACAACACCATAAAAATGCTCATTTGAATTATAGAGACCTAAAACAATTATTAGTGAAGTTATTGGAAATCGGCTAAAAAGGAAACAAGAACAAAAATACCTAGCGATCGAACTAGGGTTCAAAAATGATAAGATCTGATTATAAGTGAATATAAATGATGTGGAAATGATTACATATTGATGGGGATCGATTAGGGTTTTGTTTGGTTAAAGATTATGTTTAACGAGTTGATAATTAAATATAAAGGGGGCGTTTTGTCAATATTAAAACTCATGGACTATTTTTGTCATGTTCTATAAATCAAGTATGACCTGTAAAAATTATAAAACGAAGGGCCTATATGTAAAATCTAAGAGATAATGAAATTAGTTGTACTTGTTGGTTCGATTTGGAAATTAAATAAATATAGGGACTAAACATGTAATTTCTGGAAAGTTAAGGTCAATTTGAGTAATGAATGATATTCAGGGGCTAATGGGTAAATTTGGATATTATTGGACCAATATGTAATTATTATTAATTAAAGATTGAAAATGTAAACTTTAAGGTTAAATATGTAAATTAAATAAATAGAGGGACTAAATAGGAAGATTCTGGAAACTTAGTGCTGTTTTGAATAATAAAATATATTCAGGGAGTTATGTGCTATTTTGATAATTTCATGGCTTAATAAGTAATTGTTTATAATTAAGGGTTGGAATAGTAAATTGAAGGACTAAATATGTAACATTGTTAACTAGAGGGACCTATTGTGTAAATTATGAATATTTGAAGGACAAATCGTATAACATGTTAAAATAAGTACTCATTGTGTAAATTTGATAAATTAAAGGTTAAATGTGTAATTATGCATATTTGAAGGGTTAAAGTGTAACTTTGGAAATACAGGGGTGTAAAGTGTAAATTGTGAAACCCTAAGGACCAAAGGTGTAAATATGATAAAGATACCTTATTTCCATTTAATAATGACCTAAGTAAGCAATGTACCCAATACTTCTAAAAGTGGAAACTTTCTAATCATGGAAACTGTCTAAGAGTGGGAACTTACTAAAATGGGAAAGTTACTTAAAATGGAAAGATGGTTAATTAAGAATGATTTGTAATTCCCTTCTAATCCTTTAGGTGTGAAGAAGGAGAGACTTTGAGCTGTCCCCTATTTCTGTGCTTATTACTATTTGTGCTTTCTTCATAAGGTACAGATACTCTGCCTTTTTCAGTAAGGGTTCTTATATTCGTATACATTGATTTTGAGTTATGATTCAGTTAAGATTTCCCAAGCCATTGCTATGTTCCCTTTTAAATGAACCTTTGATATTACTTTTGATGTGACCTTAAAATGCACCTTTTGATATATGACCTTATGCTATGATTTTGAGACATGACTCTTAGTTTGATACCCGAGCCATTTTATGTTACCTAGCCAGGAAGGTAACTTGGCCATGTCTGTGATGCACCACTGGCATGACTCCCGTGTGGGGGAGTGATTTCTCACACCGTCCCTTTTATGATTTTCTGCCATGGCTACTATGATGTTGGGATGACTTTGAGTTTGGGGGCGTATGGGTTGCAATCCTAGATTTGTATGATTAGTGGATTTAACTGTGACTTTGAGTATTGACTTTGAGGTGACTGGTGCTTGTGTGCAATACACGCCTTTCACATTTAGCTGGAGCTAGCTACTCCACTATTTTGATACTTGAGGACACCCCTCATATTATCTGGTTGCCTGAGAGGTATCCCCTCTGATTGTGAGCTTGTGACCTTGAGACTATGATTATGACTTTGAGTTATGGGCTCGTGGTAGATAACTATCCTATATTTCCTTATTACTCTTTTGCTTTGGTTATACCTTATGATATCTCCCAGTGCCTCAGTATATTTCGGTTTCGTTATCTTTGTTGTATTATGTATCTGTTCACTGAGCTTTGTAAGCTCAGCCGCACATTTTCTTTTTCGTGTGCGGCAGGTATCTAGCTGGGAGATGGATTTTATGCTTGGGATGAGAGTTAGTTGGATGCTTCTACCTTAGATGATGCCCTACCCTAGTCTTACCAGTTATTTAGACATTTTGATTATGGATTCATTTCGTTATGTATTTCCTTTGAATTATTTCGTTATCTTGTGAGACTTTTGTATTGGACTCAAGTCATGTTGACTTGGTTTATTTATTTATGATGTTTTATGGCTTCCGCTGTGTATATGTATGAATGCTTTGAAGTGTCGCCATAATGTGATATCTCTACCCTTTTCGGGTTGGGGTGTTACAGGACATTTTTTCCTTTCCCTTCTTTATACCTTTTACCAAATGCGCCAATTTCCCGGACTTTACAGCTTCTTCTATCTGTTTCTTTAGCTCTCTGCAACTGTTCGTATCATGGCCATAATCTTCATGAAAATGGCAATATTTGCTCGTATCCCTGCTCTTACCCTTGCTTGTCATGCGAGGGGGTGCTTCGAAGGCCTTAGCAGCCCTCTCCGTAGTAAGGATTTCCTTCGGAGATTTACTTAGACTTCCTAGCAAACCGTGGTTAGGGCTTTTGTACGGAGAAAACCTGTCTCTGTTTTTGTTCTTGTTCTTTGACCCTTCCCACTTTGAGAATTTGTTGTTGTTGTCTCTATCGATCGGAGCACCATTAGTAGATACCTCCTTTGCTTCAATCCAAGTGTATGTCTTTTCCATTAAGCCTTTATAGGTTGTCGGAAGGTCAGTGGATAAGAACTCCACCAAACTCCGATTTCGAAGACCATGTACGAAACCCGAAATGCGCTGATCTTCATGGAGACCCAGGATCTGCAAAGTTTCATCGGTGTACCTAGTAAACTTCTTTTGCTGACTGAAGTGTGATCGGAACTTAGCCTTGAGATCATCGAGATTGACAATGCTGCCAGGCTTCTGCCCATTCCACCAGATACGGGCAGAATCCCGCATGGTATAAGTAAACATGTGACAGGCCACAGGCATAACCCACTTTTGCATCTTAATAGCCCCTTCGAACAAATGTAAGAAATTGTCCGGATCCCCCTTCCCATCATAAGTCCCAATATGTAAAGGCATTTTCAACCCATCAGGTAATGGGTAATCCTCTATCCACCTAACGAAGGGTGTAGCCGAACCCATAGGGTCCGAGTATAGATAATTACAAGGTGGTGCATACATAGGGACAGTATTGTAAGGATTGTTGTTTGGGGGCATTCCCATAGGAGTTTGGTTTGGATAAGACTGATAAGACGTGTTTATGGTGAGCAGATAACCGTTTCCCGTGGCATACGGAGGGTATGCCATAGGATGCCCGGAGGGTATGCTCCCATAAGGTTGAGGGAGACTCGGGTTATTAGGCTGTCCAATAATTGGATGATATAAACTTTGAGGATAAAACAGAGTTTGGAACGGGGGCTACATACCATTGGGAGGAAGATTTCCTCCCATTTTAATTGTAGATGGATTGCCTTAAATGCCTGATGCGTGAGAAGGCTGCAACAGAACCCCAGCTTCAGTCCTTCCAAGATGAGCTGCTAACAACGGGGGTAAATTAACCCCCCCCCCTTCTTCCCTTCGTTGGCTCCTACCATTGGAGCCTTCCGTAACCACCCCTTTTCTTCTTGTCGGAGCCCTTTCCGGTAATCCTTCGAAACCAACAGACCTTCAGCTTAGCCTCCGACCAACTGGTGACCCAATCCTCAGGGCTGAGAGTGTTGGTCCATGAGCCGGAGGCCTGGGCTCTGCTTTCATTTCTTCATCATACTCTTCACTTGAGTATTCCAAATCCCTTCGCATTTCAACATTTCGGGCTTGCGTTTTGCGAGCCCTTAAGAGCGATTCCAATACTTCGTGGTTGGCTTCGACAAAGTCTGGGCTAATAATAGGCTCCGGATTGGCTGATGTCGAAGCATGATGGTTGGGTGTTATCTCTGGGTGAGAACGTGTTGTGAATGTGGAAGGGGTTATTGGGGGAAGGTTGTTAGAGTCGTTGATTGGTATTGGTGCCAAGGTAGAGAAACCCGGTGGGGGAGTATCTTCTCTTCCTTGATCCATGCCGAAATAATAGTGAAAGTAGTTGGTTGGTTATAAGCTTGGAAATAACTAGACCAATTGTAGTGGTCCCACGGATGGCGCTACTGATTGTACAAATAGATGCACTACCACGCCTTCGATGGTGATCAAAGGAATTACGGGGTGTTGAGGTTGCGCCAAGCTTGTTCTTAACCTAAAATAAGAAATACTAAAACACTACGTTAAGTGATTGCGCAGGGGTTGGACCCTGCGAACCACCTCCGGCGTGCGAGTAAGTATGTGTTATGTTTAAGTAGGTTGTAAATGACGAGAGTGAAGTTAACTTACATTATTCTTGCCCGACTAAGCTATTTATAGGAGAGAAATAGTCCTTAGTGGGCGGTTGCACTTGTTTCGGAGATCATAGGGGCGTCCCATGATTTATGGTAACCACTAGGGCTTTGTAGCCTACGATCTCTTCCTTGGCGGGAAAGCCTAAGGTAAGAGGGAACGTGGGTATGACCAGGCCAAGAGGGTTCTCCGTTGTAGTCCCTTCGAGAGGGATACCCCGAAGGGCTTAGGGCTTCGATTGGCGGGTTCCCACATGGTAACCACTTCGTAGATGAATGGTTTTACGCCAATGAAACGTGTTAAGAGATTAACCTGGGCCTCCGAAGGGAGGGCTTTCTACAGGCTCGAAGGGGAGTCCTTCGACCCGTTAGGAGGGTACATCATCAATATGGCTAGACATATGTGAGCCTATGGGGTCACACACATATACACTGAGGTACCCACTTTATATATCGTGTTTATTGTATTTACGATATATAAATAACCTAATGTAACTCGGGATCACTATTGGGCTTCTAATGGCTAAGTAAAGTACTTAATCCATTGGACTTAGAAGACAAATGGCAAGCCCATTTTAGCCCACATTGAGGCCGGCCTAGGAGGGATTCAAGGGAGGGATTTGGATGGAATTTTGGTTAAATACATGATTATAATCTCCTCATAATGGTGATATCAATTTACCAAAATTCCCTCCCCTCTTTCCTCTCTCATTTACACGGCATAAACAAATATCCCACCTAGGGTTTTTGTTTTCTTGATCTCTCACTTTGAATCTTGTTAATTCAAGGTGATTCCAAGGTTACCGGGTGATTCCACAAAGCCCTAGCGGTTACCACAAATCATGGGACGTCCCCATGATCTTCGAATCAAGTGCAACCGCCCTCTAAGGCCTATTTCTCCCCTATAAATAGCTTAGACGGGCAAGAACCATGGTAATACCAACTGAACTCTCTCAATTTACTACAAACTTACCATATCACATACTTACTCGCACGCTGGAGGTGGTTCGCAGGGTCCAACCCCTGTGCAATCATTTAACGTAGTTTTTTAGTATTTCTTATTTCAGGTTAAAGCCAAGCTTAGCGCAACCTCAACACCCCATAAATTCTTTGATCATCATCGAAGGCCTGGTAGTGCAATTTATTGTACAATCGGTGGCGTCATCTGTGGGACTGCTACAATTGGTCTCGTTATTTCCAAGCTTATAACCAACCAACTACTTTCACTATATATCTGGCATGGATCAAGGGAGAGAAGGTACTCCCCCACCGGGTTTCTCGATCTTGGAACTAATACCAATCAACGACTCCAACAACCTTCCCCCAATAACTGCCTCCACGTTCACAACACGTTCTCACCCAGAAGTAACACTCAACCATCATGCTTCGACATCAGACAATCCGGAGCTTATTATTAGCCCAGCCTTTGTCGAAGCTAACCACGAAGCGTTGGAATCTCTCTTAAGGGCCCGTAAAAGGTAGGTTAGGAATGCTGAGATGCGAAGGGAATTGGAATACTCAAGTGACGAGTATGATGAAGAGATGGAAATGGAGCCTAGGCCTCCGACCCAAGGAGCAACACTCTCAGCCCTAAGGATTGGGTCACCAGTGGGTCGAAGGCTAAGCAGAAGGTCCGTTGGGTTTGAAAGTGTCCCGGAGAGGGCTCCGACTAGGAGAGAAGGAGCGGTTGTCGAAGGTTCCAATCGGAGGAGCCAATGAAGAGAAGAAACGGGGGTGAATTTGCCTCCATTGTTAGCAGCTCATCTTGGAAGGACCGAAGCAGAGGTTCCGTTGCGGCCTTCTCACGCATCAGGCGTAGAAGGCAATCCGCCTACAATTAATATGGGAGGAAATCTTACTCCCAATGGTATGTACCCCTCGTTCTAAACTCAGTCTTATCCTCAAGGTTTATATCGTCCAGTAAATGGGTAGCCTAATAACCCAAGTCTCCCTCAACCTTATGGGAGCATACCCTTCGGGCATCCTATGGCGTACCCTCTGTATGCCATGGAAAACGGTTATCCGTTCGCCATAAACACACCTTATCAGTCCTACCCAAGCCAAACTCCTATGGGAATACCCCCAAACAATAATCCGTATAATATTGTTCCTATGTATGCACCACCCTATAATTGTCTATACTCGGACCCTATGGGTTCAGCTACACCCTTCGTTAGGTGGATAGAAGACTACCCATTGCCTGATGGGTTGAAAATGCCTTTGCATATTGGGACTTATGATGGGAAGGGGGATCCGGACAATTTCCTACATTTGTTCGAAGGGGCTATTAAGATGCAAAAGTGGGTTATGTCGGTGGCCTGTCACATGTTTACATATACCCTACGGGATTCTGCCCGTATTTGGTGGAATGGGCAAAAGCCTGGCAGCATTGTCAATCTTAATGATCTCAAGGCTAAGTTCCGATCACACTTCAGTCAGCAAAAGAAGTTTACAAGGACCCATTTAACGGTGCACATCATTAAACAAAAAGAAAACGAAAGCACAAGGGCCTTCGTTTCTAGGTACACCGATGAAACTTTACAGATCTTGGGTCTACATGAAGATCAGCACATTTCAGGTTTCGTACATGGTCTTCGAAATCGGAGTTTGGTGGAGTTCTTATCCACTGACCTTCCGAAAACTTACAAAGGGTTAATGGAAAAGTCGTATACTTGGATTGAAGCAAAAGAGGTATCTACTAACGGTGCTCCGACCGATAGAGACAGCAACAACAAGTTCTTAAAGCATTCTGTATGGGAAGGGTCAAAGAACAAGAACAAAAACAGAGACAGGTTTTCTCCGTACAATGGTCCTAACCATGGTTTGCTAGGAAGCTTAACTAAGTCTCCTAAGGAAATACTTGCAACAGAGAGGGCTGCTAAAGCTTTCGAAGCACCCCCTCGTATGACAAGCAAGGGAAAAAATAGGGATACCAGCAAGTATTGTCACTTTCATGAAGATTACGGTCATGATACAAACAGTTGCAGGGAGTTAAAGAAGCAAATAGAAGAAGCTGTAAAGTCCGGGCCATTGGCACATTTGGTGAAGGGTATAAAGAAGGGAAAGGAAAAAATTTCTGACACTCAATTGGCTAAAGATACTACTCCTCTCGAAGCCCCAATACTTATGGTTCGTTGGGGCGAAGCAAGCTTAAAAAGAAAGGTAACGGAGCAGGGGGTAAACGAAGTAGGGGAGGTAACATTTCCTCCTATCACAGGCCAACTCCCTTCAAATGATCTAGTAGTCATCAAAGTTCTAATCTTCAACCGAGAAGTAAACAGAGCCTACATGGACTGCGGAAGCTCCTGCGAAATCATATACGAGCATTGTTTTCTTAAGCTCAAGACTTCGATCAGATCGCAACGGGTTGATTCGAAGATACCTTTGGTAGGGTTCTCCAGTGAGCATGCTTGGCCTCTGGGAGAAGTACATTAGACATAACAATTGGAGAAAGCAAGCTCGGAAGGACAGAAACCCTCACATTTTCTATCGTTAGGTCTAATTCTCCCTACAATCTGTTGATAGGAAGGACCGCCATGCAAAGGATGGGTATTGTAGTCTCCACCATACATGCAGCGGTGAAATTCCATACACCTTATGGGATAGGAACTGTATTCTCTAGTTACAATCAGGGGAAGACCAGAGATATTGGCAAAAAGATCAAAGAAAGTCCCGAAGAGCCTCCGAAGGCCATTCTAAGTTGTACAGATGCTGAAGAATGTATTGTGGTAAATGAGCTCTATCCAGAGCAAATGGTGGTAATCGGAAAGCAACTCCTTGCCAACTTCAAGGCAGAATTGGAGAAGCTACTCAAAGCCAACAAGGATATTTTCGCATGTAGATACTCAGACATGACAGGGGTTCCTCGGATTCTTATGATCGACGGCAAAACCTTCGGCACAGAGCATAAGCTTAATGAGTTCAAGAACATAGAACCAATTAAGCGGAAGCGATGAAGCCTGGCACCTGAAAGGAACGCAGCCGCTTGCAAAGAGGTGGACGAACTTGTACGAGCAGGAATTCTAAGAGAAGTGAAATACCAAACCTGGGTAGCTAATCCAGTTATGGTAAAGAAGAGTGACAGAGGGTGGCGAATATGTGTTGATTTCACCGACATCAACAAAGCTTGCCCAAAGGACTGCTACCCTCTGCCAGAAATTGATTGGAAGGTCAAATCCCTCTCGGGGTTCTGTTTGAAATGTTTTCTGGATGCCAACAAAGGGTATCACCAAATACAAATGGCGAAGGAAGATGAGGAGAAGACAGCCTTCTACACAGAAAAAGGTGTCTATTGCTACAAGAAAATGCCCTTCGGTTTAAAGAACGCAGGGGAAACTTATCAACGGTTGGTAGACAAATCCTTCCACAAGCAAATAGGAAGGAACTTGGAAGCCTACGTTGATGACATGGTAATAAAAAGTAGGACTTAGGAAGACCTACTCTCCGACATTCAAGAAACCTTTGATCAATTGAGGGTAATCAACATGAAGTTTAACCCAAAGAAATGTTTCTTTGGCGTGGAAGAAGGACAATTCTTGGGGCATCTGATTACAAAGCAAGGGATCAAAGCTATACCCTTCGAAAGTCAAAGCCATCACTGATCTACAAGCTTCAAAGTCATTAAAAGAAGTACAAAGCCTAAATGGGAAGCTCGCAGCACTTAGCAGATTCCTGTCGAAAGGGGCGGATCGTTCTTTACCATTTTTTAAAACACTCAAGGGGTGTACAAATAAAAAGACTTTCCAATGGAGTTGTGATGCAGAGGCCGCTTTCCAAAAGCTGAAAGAGTTCATGGAAATCTTACCAACACTTACAGCCCCAATCAAAAGCGAAGTGTTGTTCATGTACATTGCAGCATCCTTCGAAAGCATCAGTGCTGTTCTTTTGGCAGAAGGGGATAAGAAGCAAGTCCCGATCTACTTTGTTAGCAGGGTCCTGCAAGGGGCTGAATTAAACTATCCGGAGTTGGAAAAGCTAATCCCAGCCTTGGTTTATGCTGCAAGGCGTCTTCGAAGGCACTTTTAAGCTCATCCCATCACAGTATTGACCGATAAGCCAATTAAACAGATATTTTCGAAGCCTGAGAAATTGGGTAGAGTGGCCAAATGGGCCATCGAACTAGGAGAACATGACATAGAGTACAAGGGTCAAAACTCCGTTAAAGGCCAAATACTTGCAGATTTTCTTGCTGAAACACCCTCCGGACCTAGCCAAGATAGAGAAATCCTGAAAGAAAAGCCCCCAAAGACGAAGGAGGGGTGGAAACTATACACAGACGGAGCCTCAAGCTCTGATGGTTCGGGAGCAGGTATGATGCTGGTTAGTCCGGAGAAAAAAGAGTACACTTATGCATTGCGTTTTGAGTTCGAAGCTACAAACAATGAAGCAGAGTATGAAGCTTTGCTAGCTGGCCTTCGACTCGCAAAGGACATGGAGGTTCGTGACCTCTCCATTTTTGTGGACTCGCAGCTAGTCGCCAACCAAATCAAGGGCTCTTACGAAGCAAGACAGCCCACCATTAAACAATATTTGGATAAAGCTAAAGAACTTCTTCAGGGGTTCGAATCCTATGAGATAGCACATGTTCGTAGAAACCAAAACAAGAAAGCGGATGCCTTAAGCAAGCTAGCTTCGATGGCATTTGCTCATCTAACAGAGGAGGTTTTAGTAGAAGTATTGGCCCATAGGTCAATTACACAAGGCGAAGCATCTGACAAAGGCTCTAACTGGATGACTCCAATAAAGGTGTACTTGATAAGTGGTATTCTGCCTGATGATCCAAAACTAGCACGAAGAGTCAAGGTTAAGGCTCCCCAATATAGACTTATGGGGGATAGTCTCTACAAAAGGTCCTAGCTCCATTGCCTCGAAAATAACGAAGTTGGGATATTATTGGCCATCCATGCTGGAAGACGCAACTGAAATAATACAAACATGTACGGCATGCCAAATATATTCAAAAGTTCGAAGACCACTTGAGCATGACGTAACATCAGCAAGGCCTTTCGGCCAGTGGGGATTCGACATAGTTGGACCTCTCCCAGTAGCCCCCGAAGGGGTACAATTCTTGGTAATAGCCATAGACTACTTCACCAAATGGGTCGAAGCCAAACCTTTGGCATCAACAATAGGAAAGCATGTGGAAAAGTTCGCGTGGGAACACATAATTTTTCGATTTGGAGTCCCACAAATCATCACCTCCGATAACGGGAAGCAATTTGCCGAAGGGGTATTTCCATCTTTCTGTGAAGGCCTAAACATAAAGCAAATGTTCACTTGTGTTGACAGGGACATTCTCATTGAAATCGAGATAAGATTAGGGCAATACCAGCATGGGTGGGTAGATGAACTACCCCAAGTCCTGCGGGCATATAGAAATATGTCCTTCGAGTAAAGCAGCACAAGCAAAGCTAAGGCTTACATTCAAAAGACCCAACGTCATACCGGAGGGCTGCGGAAACAAAGCATACAAGCTCGAAATGCTGGACAAAAGTGTCATGGATAAAACCAGAAACGATACTAATCTTCGTAAGTTTTACATACAAGACTTACTATTTTTAAAGCACTTAGCTTGTTTTTCAATTTCATGTAACGCATTCTTCTCACTTGGGAAAGAAGCATTAATGGTAGGTGTCTTAGTGTTCATTTCTTAAAATGATGTAATCCTCCCTACCCAATTAATGATATAAAATATTTCCCTCAAAATCTCTTGTTTCGTTCTATACAACAAAGATTTGCCCAGCCAAGTACTTTACAAGTTTCAATGTCGAAGGATGATTCAAGACACATGTCTTGTGTAAACATAACATCCATTAAAATTCACATTAACTTTCCTACAAGACTTAGGGTATTCTAAGCCCTTTGCATCTTAAGGATAAAAGACGGAGTGGGTCGCGAAGCCCTTTGCATCTTAAGGATAAAAGACGGAGTGGGTCGTGACCCTCTGTCGCAGTCAAACTCTACGATTTCTGAAAATCTTGGTCCAAAATACACACAATAAGGTCAAATCCTTAGGTTGTATACTTACGTTTATACATAAGCGTAAGAGAAGACAAGCATGATATCAAAAGCAGGACACAGTCCCCTAAATTGGCATTCATAAGGCTACATACAGTCATAGCCAAGATTAAACATCCAAGCAAATTGTCTGTAGTCTGGGTCGAAGCCCAGAAAGAAAGATAAAATGTTTAAACAAGCAGGCACATGCCTAATAAAACATCATAAGAAATTGTTTAAAGGATACATGCCACCCTTAAGACCAAATTAATGCCAACATGGCAACCTTCATGCATTTTTGGAGGAGTTTGGATCCTCTGGGGGAGACGGAGATGGAGGCTTCACAGATGCGGTTCTCTTAGTTGGAGATGGAGTCTGTATTTTCCTTGGCTTCTTGGACAGGAGATCTTCAATTAAGGCTGAAGGGTCCTTAGTTGCTTCGGCGAGGAAAGGGTACTCTGCTGTAGTGTACGCGTTACCAGCATCGTTATATTCTTGCTCGGACGTTGGGCGGTAGTAAGGTACCTCCGACAACACCACCGGTTTCTTGGTCTCAGCGATTTCCTCCAACGTTGTGCACTTACCATAGAATATGGCCGCGTTCACCAGCTTTCCCACAACAGCTCCCACCTCATCACTGTGGTACAATTCCATTGCAACATAAGGAACAAACTTCGACCCCACCTCAGCCCTATCTTTCTTCAAGCTCTTGCATTCGAGTTTTAACCCATCCATCTCTTGACAAAGCTTGACCTCCTGCTTTACCAACCTAGCTCTTTCGGTTTCAAGACCAGTGCATTTCGACTTAAGTGTAGCGACTTGTGTCTTATACCCAGAAACCTTAGCCTCCTCCATCTTCAGCTTACCTTGCGACTCTTTAAGTTGTTCTTCAAGGCTGTCAATCTTGGCCCGAAGGGCTTCATACCGAGGATTTTTCTCAAAATCCGCCATGGCCGCATCACACTTGGACTCTAGCTCAGCATACTGCTTCTCCCTGTTCTTCTCCCTAGCAACAATAACAGCTACCTCTTCCTTGGCATCTTTCACCATGCGCACTAGCTCCCTTGTCCGGGTTTTCAAATGATTATCCAACATGGCCTGCCTGATGACAAGTGAGAGCATTTGGTAGCTCCTTGGTGTTCGGCAGCCCTGCATAAGGCATATCCATCAGATACGGAACACATTAAGAAAGAAGGGATTAGAAGAGGTTTTACTTACCATGAATATCATCATCATTAGCAACTTCTTCGGTTGAGTACATGATTGCCTTCCCAAGAGACTTCTCTGTCTTTTGTCTGGTGGACCTTGAGGTAGGAGTGGGGATGTTTAATTTCCTCTTTGGGGTGGCCTTCGAAGGCTTTGCACTTGTGCCTTTCCTGCTTCGCACCCTGTCTACGATACCGGAGGACCCCATGATTTTCAGTTCGTCACCCTCTGAGGGAGGGTCATCCGAATCAGCAACGTTCTCAACAAGCTGGGGAGTTTCCTCAGTATTCACAGGTTTTGGAGGATGGACTACTGCAAGTGGTACAACTGGTGAAGCATCAACATCATTGTTATTCACAGATACAGACGGAGACCTAACTCCGTAGCTCACATCTTTGGGGTCCTTGGAAATAAAGCTGACTTCCTTAGCACCTCCTGACACAACAAAGTTCCTGAATGCCATTTTTACAACAACAAAGGAGAAGAGATAAATATCAGCAGATAAGTTATTTGTTTTATTTAAATGAGAATGTACATACTCTGTCCTTCACACACTATTTCAGGCTTTGACGGAGACCCCTCCCAACGGTCCATAATGCCCGCCATAAACAAGATTGGCGCAGGGAATGTTTGCACATCAACTGGATGACGTGCAAGATGCTGGTACATAGGACTGCTTCTTACTTCATAAGGTAATGGGTCATTGAATCTTTTCTCATCAAACATATATGCTTCATCAAGCAAAGCTGGATACTCAGATGGTATGATTGTGCTCTCAATATAGAAAAACTGCCCTTTTCAATTTCTGATATTCGAAAAGGGTTTGGTCACTAGATAGGGCACATCATGTTCACCTCTTTTAGCAATGGTTATCCAATCCCCACCAGGATACAGGTTGACAAAGCCCCTAAGCACAGTTAGTGTGGGCTCATAACTGTATGCTTTGCACATGACAATGTAAGTGGTTAATTTGGCCAGGCCAAAAGGATTTAGCCTAGAGATATGAACTTTGTAGTATTGCAAAAACTCTAAAATTAAAGGATGGATGGGTATCCTAAAGTTTGACTGAGTAAATGCATGCACATACAAGCCCACATAGCCTGTGGGAGCATCAAAAATATTTTGTCTTTTGCTCGGAAGCATGATTTTGAACTCTGTGGGTATGGGATAATCATGAAGAAAGTCGGTTAAGGCTTCCTTCGACAAAGTACATGTTTGTTGCCTAATTATTCTTTTTGCTGCCATACTCATATTGCTATAAAAAGAGTAAGAAATGAAAGAAGAATGATAGAATTTTACCTTTCATCTCAACGGAAGCACAAGAGCACAGTAAGGTGTATGTGTATTTTGGGCGGAAGGTGAAAGTAAACTAGGGTTTACCGTCCTAAGGGTTTAAATACCCATTGTATCTTTGATCCTTGCCGCACACGTGTTTATTTATCCTTGACATATAAGCGGACTTCAAACGGATGATAAAATTTTGAAATGACATGTACATTTACCGAAAACATAGCCATTAAGGCTGTGAAGCATGTGGGCGGATAATCATGAAAGCGCATTTAATGCGGAGTTTGTTTAAGTACTTATATTTTTGTCGTATGTTTTTGTGACGAGAAGGATAGGGTATATGTTAATTTTTTGAGTCGAATGCAATTTATACTCGTATGTATATATCACTTTCGACTGGGGGGCTTGATGATGTACCCTCCGAACGGGTCGAAGGACTCCCCTTCGAGCCTGTACGAAGCCCTCTCTTCGGAGGCCCAAGTTAATCTCCTAAAACGTTTCATTGGCGTAAAACCATTCATCTATGAAGTGGTTACCATGTGGGAATCCGCCAATCGAAGCCTTAAGCCCTTCGGGGTATCTCCTTCGAAGGAACTAGAATGGAGAACCACCTTGACCTGGTCACACCCACGTTCCCTCTTCCCTTAGGCTTTCCCGCCAAGGAGGAGATCGTGGGCCACAAAGCCCTAGCGGTTACCACAAATCATGGGACGCCCCCATGATCTACGAATCAAGTACAACCGCCCTCTAAGGCCTATTTCTCCCCTATAAACAGCTTAGACGGGCAAGAACCATGGTAATACCAACTGAACTCTCTCAATTTACTACAAACTTACCATACCACATACTTACTCGCACGCCGGAGGTGGTTCGCAGGGTCCAACCCCTGCGCAATCACTTATCGTAGTGTTTTAGTATTTCTTATTTTAGGTTAAAGACAAGCTTGGCGCAACCTCAACACCCCATAAATCCTTTGATCATCATCGAAGGCCTGGTAGTGAAATTTATTGTACAATCAGAATGTTAAACAGTTTATATTTATAATGAATTGATGTACTGGTTATGATCGTTTTCATTCATATCAACTGTATTCTATATTTGCATGTTTAATCTGTGAATGATTTAATTATTCTAAAATTGTCCATTGTCGGTTGACAATACGGGAGTATCTTCAAATTAAGGAAAATGTGAGCGTGTTGGTGATTTATTTACCAAACTCACATGTTGTTCATTGTGATGAACATTGGATTGACCCAACCTACGCGTGTTCACTACATGGATCGTCTTTAATAGTGAATATTGCAAGTGGTTATGTCTCTTATCCTTAGACTTGAGATGCAAGTAGGTCTTGCATGTGTGGAATTTCAATCCTTGATATGGTTAAACGCTATCCTGAATAAGGTAGTTATAAAAACCATCATCAGGAGTGATATGAAGCACATGAATGACACGTGCAGTCAAAACAGTATTTGTTCCTCCACATGTTATGGAGTTAGATACTATTAGGCCCCTTGATGAATTGAACAGATGTTTGTATGGCCGTACCCAAAATGAGATTAAGATGAATCTTAATCCACTTGGTAATCTTGTTCAATATCTATATCGAGAAACATAATAGTTGAACAATTAGAATGACATTTGATCCATGTCTAATGTTCAACAAGGTATCTGCAACAAAAGGATGGATGACATATAAACCATTTAAATGAGATGTTTAAGAAACTACCCTCACATATTTCTAGGGGCATTGGCGTGTTGCTAGACGCTAACCTTTGCTTGTATAATTACTCGATTATTATGACATCGCAAGTGGGAGCTGTTGGAGTATGCTCATGGCATAATAAATAATTATATGGCTAGACATATGTGAGCCTATGGGGTCACACACATATACACTGAGGTACCACTTTATATATCGTGTTTTTTGTATTTACGATATATAAATAACCTAACGTAACTCGGGATCACTATTGGGCTTCTAATGGCTAAGTAAAGTACTTAATCCATTGGACTTAGAAGACAAATGGCAAGCCCATTTTAGCCCACATTGAGGCCGGCCTAGGAGGGATTCAAGGGAGGGATTTGGATGGAATTTTGGTTAAATACATGATTATAATCTCCTCATAATGGTGATATCAATTTACCAAATTTCCCTCCCCTCTTTCCTCTCTTATTTACACGGCACAAACAAATATCCCACCTAAGGTTTTTGTTTTCTTGATCTATCACTTTGAATCTTGTTCATTCAAGGTGATTCCAAGGTTACCGGGTGAAGGACTAGCATCCAAGAGGTATACGGTGAAGTGTAGTGTGGACTTTCATAGAGGTGATCTACTTTGGTCACTTGGTTTCAAGGGTAGATTGGTGTTAGAAGGTCTCCATTGAATTCTACCGATCATGCTACAATGGTATAATCTTGTTTGTTTTACTTTGATTGATCATATGACTCTATGGATCCGTTGATAGGTGATTTATCCGCTGTGTTTGTTTATTAATAATATGTTATCTATATTCATAATCACCTATAGATGATTACTCTAGGTATACTTGGACTAAGTTTTTGAAAACTAAAAATGAAGCATTTGATAAATTTGAAATTCTAAGTAAGAAAATTCAAAATCAAATAGGAAACAACATTGTGTCAATAAGAACCGACCACGGTCGTGAATTTGATAACGAAACTCAATTTGGAGCTTTTTGTGATGCTAATGGCATAACACATAATTTCTCGGCTCCTCGAACTCCTTAATCAAACGGTGTAGTAGAACGTAAAAATAGAAAACTTCAAGAAATGAGTCGAACAATGCTAAATGAACAAAATGTTGGGAATTAAATGTTCTGAAGATTAGTACTGCTGAGAAGAATACTCTAACAGTACTAACTGCTAGTGTATATCTGAAGACTTCTCAAGTTATAACTAACAGTACTAACTGAAGTTAGTACTGCTAGTACAAACAAAGGTACTGCTGATTCCTACTGCAGGATGGATAAGTGTCGCGTTTACTACTGCTGGTTGGATAAGTATAAAAAGATATTTGTGTATAAAAGTCAAGTATATACGGTAGATAATATCTTTGATTTGTAGTCAGTCAATCAAGTTGTAAACATAGATACATGTTGTATCTTAGCTACTGACACATTCAACACATGCAAAGCAAGTAGTTCGACAAGACTTATCATTGTAAAGATCTTCTTTGGACTATAAAAAGAAGATCTTAGACTAGATATTAAAATTCTTAATTCGTGTGCTTAAATCATATGCTTAGAATATCTATCAAGAACAAAAGAACATAATTTATCATCATAAGTCATAGAAACATATAGATTCAAGGTTTGTAACCCTAGTGATAGTGAAGATCACTCGTATTATTATCTTAATAATATTGAATCGTTTTTTGTTAAAATTGTGTGTTCATTGTTCATTACTCAAGCATTACTTTCCATTTCCAATAACCAAATAACCTTCTAAGTGTGGTTAAGTAGATTCCGCATACTTAACCATATTAACTCAAAGTATCACATACACAAGTTACAAAGGACTAACATCCTACATAGTGTATTATAATCCTCACAATTGGTATCAGAGCAAGGCTGATATATTTGATTTAGAAGAAGAAGAAGAAATGGACGTGGAGAATACTCAGGCTACAAATATTGCTGCAAAGTTGCCTATGATAAAACAAAATGAGTTTGAGTTATGGAGGCTAAGGATTGAGCAATACTTCATGGTTCAAGATTATGCTCTCTGGGATATCATTCTGTATGGTGATTCTTTTACACTAGGTTATACATATGTCATTCTTGAAGGCAAAATAATTCGAAAATCAAATACTGGACCAACTACTGATGCGTGCGATGTGTCGTTGTGCTTTAGCAGTATTAATGCCTACTCAAGTTTTAAATTTATATTTAGCCGACTTATCAATAACACACACACTTAACGAGCAGTGTACCCGGTCAGTATGAATATAATGGTAAGTAGAGTGTCGATCACTAGGAGTGGAACGTATTATCTAGTTATTCTAATCAGTATTTTAATAAATTAAGTTAGCTATACAACCTATTCTAACGCAATGGGGTTCAGCCTGAGAGACTGGCACGATTTGGTTGCAATTAAATAATAAACTAAACTAATAGGCACGAATCAGCGAATAGCACACATGTACACAGATAAATACTCGAGACAATAAGAGGGCTGTCCTGATAGATAAGTAGTTTGTCACTTGTTTTATTGCTAGTTTTATATGAAGTGTATAGTTCGATGCAACGCACCGAGATTAAGTCCTTTCTCGTTGGTTCTAATCTTATCGGCGAGTAAACCCTTAATGATTACTTATGACTATCCTATTTATCTTTCTTCCTACTTTTCTACAGACCATAGAATGCATAGGCGATCTAATAAATAGACGAGGGCAGAGGCATGGCGACCCGATCAACGCTCAGCTAGACACAGAGGTTATCAATGCACTAATAAAAGTCACCAAAGACATCAACATATAAACTTTAATTAATGAGAAAGCAGTTTTAAGGGAGTGCAATCTTTCCGTTGTCACATTACACAAGCCACCAATCTTGATGAATTAAAGTTTACTAACACAATAAAACAAAACTACTTAATGAATTAAACACATGCAGCACCTTCTTACAGCTCTTGTATCTTCGTTTGGGTGTGTCTTGTGCTGCCTTAATCGACTGAATTCGTCCTAGGTTTCTGTACTTCGGCCTTCTGTGTGTTGACTAAAAGCTTCGGAATTCGTCTGGTCTTGGGGTATTTATAGTTTCTGTCTGAGGGTAAGATGCGGCGCATCTAGTAAGTAGATGCGGCGCATTGACTTAACTTCGCGTGGGGTCCAAGATTATAATATTCAGGAATATTCGTACACCGCCAGAAGATGCGGCGTAACTTCATTTATAGATGCGGCGCATGTCCTCTTGTATCTTGGATCGTATCTGGTGAAATATTGATAGTGATGCGCCGTATGTAATGAGTGAGATGCGGCGCATCTGGAGCAGATTTGTCTTGATCTTGTACATTTCGGTAGACTCTTAACTTCTTGCATGTTTTGCTCCATAATTAGTCCAAAATCGCCAAGTTTCACCAAATGCTTGTTTTTACCTGAGAATTACAAAAGTAAACGATTAAGTATCAATCCTCATACATAATATAATAAAACAAGTCAAATAAATAGGATAAATGATAGTAATAAAATGTACTTATTTGAGTTCATCAAATATCCCCCCACTTGAACTTTACTTGTCCCCAAGTAAACCTTAGAATTAATCTTACGAAAATGTATCCTAAAAGATATTAGGATTTATTTTTATATTTAAGCATGTATTCATTTTTGTCATAATCACACAACTAAACACTTAACGAATTAGAAGTAAAATAAAACAATTTGATAAAAGCAAATCTAATCGTTTAACTGTCCAGTCGTGACGAATATTCTATCATAAGCTTGGCAAGTATACACATCTCCCCCACTAAAGCCAAGGAATAACAAGTCTAAAGCGGTAAAAAGGGTTTTTAGGCTTAAAGGGTTAATTATTCTTAATCTCTATCGATCTCAAATTCCAGAAAAGGTGACAAAATCACAAATACATGATCGAATCCACGAACACGATACTTGCAATTGCTCAAATCCTTAACTCGAATAGGCTAAAGATAGGTCCAAACTTCACCAATAATAATATATCAAAAAGGGCGATAAAATCATAAATACATAGCCGAATCCACGACTACGATACTTAAGATTGCTCAAATCCCTAATCTCAATAAATCAAAGGTTTGGTTGGATAAAGAATAATAGGGTATGGATAATATTTGGGATGTAAATTGGTGTAAAAATGAAAAATAAACAAAACAAATAAATTAAAATCCTAAGTGTGGTTAATCACTATCCCAACCATCCCATGAATAAGACTCATATCATAGAATAACTCACGCTTTAACACTTGAAACACACGCTTTAGGTAGACACGAATTATACTCAACAAGATCTTAATCAAAGAATAAACCTTAGTCGGCGTTCCCATAACTGCCAACTCCCATTCAATCCATAGATATAATATACAACAACTAGTGGTGATATCGACCACTTAATACAAAACTTTACATCGTTGGTTAAAACAAACATCCAACTTTCTTCTTTTTTTCTTTTTCTTTTCTTATTTTTTCGATTTTTTTTTTTTTTTTTTTTTTTTTTTTTTTTTAACTTGGAACACAAACAAAGATGTGTAAAATTTCACCACATCACTATAATGATAATTCTGGATAATTTTTCCATACTTTTCATGACTTCAGAAATAACGGTAATAGTGAAAGTAGTAAACACACGAAAAATAAACTCAAAGATATACAATATTTACTTTCACTCCAATTGCATTGTGCAATTTCCCGACCTAACCATATATAATGAGTTACGCACGCGAACACAGGTAATGTAAGGAAACACACTTTGCCTATAGCAATTAACCAACCACGGATTCTAATCTACAGGGTAGGCTAAGGTGTAAGGGTGTAACGAAACATTTTAACAAAGGTGTAAGAAACGAAAGAAATGGCTCTGAGTGTTTTTCTAGGGGTATCTTACTCTAAAAATGAGAGTAACAAAAAGGGTTTATACGGGGGTTAACTAACCAGTGTAGTTAGCTAATAACACATAACATATAATAGGCTTTTTGGGTGTAATCCTAGAAATTTACCAATTTAGACAAGTCATTCCAATTATATCAATAATACTCATTATGGTGGTCTCGAATAGTATACAAGCCAAGTTCTAAAGTTTACAAGTCACCGGCACACTCATAGATTTGTGAATTTTGAAAAATCACAATTTTTGAAAATAACGTCATGTGTGCAGCTATGCAACTTAGACTTTAAACAAAAACATGCTAAAAATTTTAAGTTTGATATATTAAGCACATTTTAAGCATATTTTGAAAAGTTTAGGACAAGTAAGTGTTAAGTGTTCTAATTCTCCAATCCCCCCACTTAAGTTAAACAACGTCCTCGTTGTTTGTATAAAAGGTTAAAAATTGGAAAATAAAAGAATTAGAACAGAAAAACTCCCCTGAGATTTGCTCGGTATGATCCTCCATTTGTATAAGAGCAAAAATCATCTTTCTTGTGGATTAGAACGTTTAAGCTTCATATTAGATGTATCCACAAGAAATGCAGGAATCTATAATACCACCAAGGCTTTAAAACACACCTAAGGTAAGAAAGGTTCAACTTGCATAATACATTAGTAGTTAGATAAGAAATAAAATAAAACTTAAAAATTAAAATGAAAATCATCAGGTCTGTCGATGCGCCGTATCTTATGGAAGAAGATACGCCGTATCGAGCCTGGAATAAATACGGATCAGAATAGAAGATGCGCCGCATCCTTAACCATGGATGCGCCGCATTTAAATAAACTGATAAAAAGTTTTAAAGTCGAAAATAAAAAATGCAGAAAAATAAAGATATGACCATTGCAGGAGATGCGTCGCATCTCAGGATTGAGATGCGCCGTATCCTCTGCGGCCTGACTGACTCGACACAGAACAGAAAATAAAAGATAAATCCGGGTTGTCTCCCGGTAAGCACTTGTCTTTATTCCAGAGTCTTCAAGTTAGACTCACGTTCAGCTCTTTAATATCGATCATTGAAGGAGTCGGAAACATCGCGCTCCCTCATGGCCAATTCAGTAATATTGAACACTCCTTGCTCGTCCTTAATTTCCACGCCGTTCTTCTTTAATATCTGTATAAACAAAGTTCTGTCCCTTTCGGGCAGAGATGACAAAATGATAGACGGGAAATTCTTATTATCATATAGGCATAAATAAGCAAGGTGGGGTGGTAGTTCAATAAACACATCATTATTCAAATTCGTTTTCTCAACTATTCTCCTACGTTTGTTAATTACTACGCAATCATACCACTCATCATCAGAATCATTAACAACATCGCGTCTAAGTTCGGTAGGTACATTAAGGTCAATAAATTCCTCAAAGTTCTCATGATTAGGATTAGTTGAGTTGTTTTGAATCAATGTTTCTCCCATAAGCCTAGCTTCAAGATCGAGGTCCATACGCTCTCTTAATCCTAGCACATAGACACCTCTAATTATGCTTTTAACAGGATCTTGGCACTTATAGACTAGTTTATTATTCCCTACCCTTAATGAGATTTTTCTTTTAAACACATCAATCTTAGCATGGGCAGTAGACAAGAAAGGTCTTCCAAGGATTAAAGGAATCTTAACATCCTCGGGCATATCTAATATAACAAAGTCTACAGGGAAAATAAACTTCTCAATCTTAACTAGCACATTATTAGCAATCCCTTCAGGTCGTTTTACCGTTTTATCAGCCAATTCAATAAGTAACTTAGTGGGTGCTAATTTTCCTAGTCCTAGGGTAGTGAATGTCTTAAGAGGCATAACACTAACACTAGCTCCTAAGTCAGCTAACACATTATTGAAAGATATATTATTAATTGAACAAGGCAAAGTAAAACTCCCTGGGTCTTTTTCTTTATGAGGCAAGGCATGTAAGTCGGTTGCAGAGCTCCCTTCTTTCATTGTAGCCTTGATCTCTTCTTCAATCTTTGTCTTTTCTTTGAGTAGTCTCCTTAAACTGATTGAAGAATTAAAGAAAAATTCGGGTCTTGCACCATCATTACCATTCATCGGTCTTCTAAGAAAAGGAATGTTAGGAGTTACTTCTTCAGTGGTGCTTATGGCCTTGACATGATCTCTTGGGTTGGTTTCAGTTGAGCTAGGCAAACTTCCGTATCCCCTTTCTCGAAGAACTTTGCTCATTTAACCAATTTGTTGTTCCAGTGCTTTGATCGAAGCTCCTTGATTTCTTGTAGTAGTGTCCGTTGAAGCTCGGATTTCTTTGATCATAGCAGTATTCTCTTCATGTCTTTTAGCAGCATCGGCCATAATTTGCTTTAGAGTGTCATCTAAAGTCTGCCTCCTTTCTTGATAAGCGGGATTGAATTTGTTCTTTTGATAGAATCCCGGTGTAGCTTCCCTAAATCTTCCTGAAGGTCGGAATGGTTGTCCAAATTGGGTGTAATATGCTTCTTCAAACGTCTCACTTTCATTCTTATTCGGGCAATCTTTAGTGTAGTGAGGTCCTTCTCATTTTTCACATCCAACTTGGGCAGCATACACTCTTTCATCACGCTTCTTCATCTCTCTACTAATTTTATCCAATTGAGCTTGAATAGCAGCAATCCCGTCAAAATTAGTGCTGCTCTTAGATCTAGTAGAGGTCCCATCGTGCCATTTTTGAGAATGATCAGCAGCTTCTTGGATCGCTTTCCTAGCATTGGTTGCACTCATTTGAGGCTGATGCGTGCGATGTGTCGTTGCGGTTTAGCAGTTTTAATGCCTACTCAAGTTTTAAATCTATATTTAGCCGACTTATCAATAACACACACACTTAACGAGCAGTGTACCCGGTCAGTATGAATATAATGGTAAGTAGAGTGTCGATCACTAAGAGTGGAACGTATTATCTAGTTATTCTAATCAGTATTTTAATATATTAAGTTAGCTATACAATCTAATCTAACGCAAGGGGGTTCAGCCTGAGAGACTGGCACGATTTGGTTGCAATTAAATAATAAACTAAACCAATAGGCACGAATCAGCAAGTAGCACACACGTACACAGATAAATACTCGAGACAATAAGAGGGCTGTCCTTATGATAAGTAGTTTGTCACTTGTTTTATTGCTAGTGTTATATGAAGTGTATAGTTCGATGCAACGCACCGAGATTAAGTCCTTTCTCGTTGGTTCTAATCTTATCGGCGAGTAAACCCTTAATGATTACTTATGACTATCCCGTTTATCTTTCTCCTACTTTTCTACAGACCATAGAATACATAGGCATCTAATAAACAGGCGAGGGCAGAGGCATGGCGACCCGATCAACGCTCAGCTAGCCACAGAGGTTATCAATGCACTAATAAAAGTCACCAAAGACATCAACATATAAACTTTAATTAATGAGAAAGTAGTTTTAAGGGAGTGCAACCTTTCCGTTGTCACGTTACACAAGCCACCAATCTTGATGAATTAAAGTTTACTAACACAATAAAACAAAACTACTTAATGAATTAAACATATGCAGCACCTTCTTACAGCTCTTGTATCTTTGATTTGGGTGTGTCTTGTGCTGCTACCTCGACTGAATTCGTCCTAGGTTTCTGGTCTTCGGTCTTCGGTTTTAGTATATGTCGTACGAAATTCGTCTGGTCTTGGGGTATTTATAGTTTCAGTCTGAGGGTGAGATGCGGCGCAACTTGTAAGCAGATGCGGCGCATGTACTTAACTTCGCGTGGGGTCCAAGATTATAATATTCAGGAATATTCGTACACCGCCAGAAGATGCGGCGTATCTCCATTTTTAGATGCGGCGCATGTCCTCTTGTATCTTGGATCGTATCTGGTGAGATCTTGATAGTGATGCGGCGCATGTGATAAGCAAGATGCGGCGCATCTGGAGCAGATTTGACTCGATCTTGTCCATTTCAGTAGACTCTTCACTTTATGCATGTTTTGCTCCATAATTAGTCCAAAATCGCCAAGTTTCACCAAATGCTTGTTTTCAACTGAGAATTACAAAAGTAAACGATTAAGTATCAATCCTCATACATAATATAGTAAAACAAGTCAAATTAATAGGATAAATGATAGTAATAAAATGTACTTATTTGAGTTCATCAAATGTCCCCCCACTTGAACTTTACTTGTCCCCAAGTAAACCTTAGATTAAAACTTATAAAAATGTATCCTAAAAGACATTAGGATGTATTTTTATATTTAAGCATGTATTCGTTTTTGTCATAATCACACAACTAAACACTTAACGAATTAGAAGTAAAATAAAATATTATGATAAAAGCAAATCTAATCGTTTAACTGTCCAGTCGTGACGAATATTCTATCATAAGCTTGGCAAGCATACACATCTCCACCACTAAAGCTAAGGAATAACAAGTCTAAGGCGGTAAAAAGGGTTTTTAGGCTTAAGGGTTAATTATTCTTAATCTCTATCGATCTCAAATTCCAGAAAAGGCGACAAAATCACAAATACATGATCGAATCCACGAACACGATACTTGCAATTGCTCAAATCCTTAACTCGAATAGGCTAAAGATAGGTCCAAACTTCACCAATAATAATATATCAAAAAGGGCGACAAAATCATAAATACATAGCCGAATCCACGACTACGATACTTAAGATTGCTCAAATCCCTAATCTCAATAAATCAAAGGTTTGGTTGGATAAAGAATAATACAGGGCATGGATAATATTTGGGATATAAATTGGTGTAAAATAAAAAATAAACAAAACAAATAAATTAAAATCCTAAGTGTGGTTAATCACTATCCCAACCATCCCATGAATAAGACTTATATCATCGAATAACTCACGCTTTAACACTTGAAACACACGCTTTAGGTAGACAAGAATTATACTCAACAAGATCTTAATCAAAGAATAAACCTCAGTTGACGTTCCTATAACTGCCAACTCCCATTTCAATCCATAAATATATAACAACTAGTGGTGATATCGACCACTTACATAACTTTACATCGTTGGTTAAATCAAACATCCAACTCTTCTCTTTCTTTTTCTTTTCTCATTTTTTCGATTTTTTTTTTTTTTTTTTTTTTTTTTTTTTGAAACATAACATAGATGTGTAAAATTTCACCACATCACTATAATGATAATTCTGGATAATTTTTCCATACTTTTCATACTTCAGAAATAACGGTAATAGTGAAAGTAGTAAACACACGAAAAATAAACTCAAAAATATACAATATTTACTTTCACTCCAATTGCATTGTGCAATTTCCCGACCTAACCATAGATAATGAATTACGCACACGAACACAGGTAATGTAAGGAAACACACTTTGCCTATAGCAATTAACCAACCACGGATTTTAATCTACAGGGTAGGCTAAGGTGTAAGGGTGTAACGAAACATTTTAAACATAGGTGTAAGAAACGAAAGGAATGGCTCTGAGTGTTTTTCTAGGGGTATCTTACTCTGAAAGTGAGAGTAACAAAAGGGTTTATACGGGGGTTAACTAACCAGTGTAGTTAGCTAATAACACATAACATATAATAGGCTATTTGGGTGTAATCCTAGAAATTTACCAATTTAGACAAGTCATTCCAATTATATAAATAATACTTATTATGGTGGTCTCGAATAGTATACAAGCCAAGTTCTAAAGTTTACAGGTCACCGGCACACTCATAGATTTGTGAATTTTGAAAAATCACAATTTTTGAAAATAACGTCATGTGTGCAGCTATGCAACTTAGACTTTAAACAAAAACATGCTAAAAATTTTAAATTTTGATATATTAAGCACATTTTAAGCATATTTTGAAAAGTTTTAGGACAAGTAAGTGTTAAGTGTTCTAATTCTCCAATCCCCCCACTTAAGTTAAACAACGTCCTCGTTGTTTGTAATAAAGGTTAAAAACTGGAAAATAAAAGAATTAGAACAGAAAAACTCCCCTGAGATTTGCTCGGTATGATCCTCCATTAGTAGTAGAGCAAAAATCATCTTTCTTGTGGATTAGAACGTTTAAGCTTCATAATCGATGTATCCACAGGAAATGCAGGAATCTATAATACCACCAACACTTTAAAACACACCTAAGGTAAGAAAGGTTCAAACTTGCATAACACATTAGTAGTTAGGTAAAAATAAAACATAAAAATTAAAAATGAAAATCATCAGGTCAGTCGATGCGCCGTATCTTATGGAAAAAGATACGCCGTATCGAGCCTGGAATAAATACGGATCAGAATAAAAGATGCGCCGCATCCTTAACCAGGGATGCGCCGCATTTAAAATAAACTGATAAAAAGTTTTAAATTCAAAAAATAAAAAATGCAGAAAAACAAAGATATGACCATTGCAGGAGATGCGTCGCATCTCAGAATTGAGATGCGCCGTATCCTCTGCGGCCTGACTATAAAATAAAACTAAATAAAGGATAGGATGCGTCGCATCTGTTTACAAGATGCGGCGCATGTGGTTACCAAACAGACTGATAACAGTCTGCTGTAAAATGACTCGTTCCACGGTTTGATCTCTCACGTCCTCTCGTACCCTCATGCTGAACTTAATGCCAGTCTTCATCAAATATAACAAGAAACATAAACTGAAACATTAAATATATCCACGAGAATAGTGATCAGTACAATCCAAAAAGTAATAATAATATGTGGAACAATGTCAGTAAAATCAAGAGAGTAAGAACATGGGTGAGCGAGGTCGTCTGGATGGGTCCCGGAAGTGCTGGCTCCATCAGTCCTAGGGCGGACTCTGCGCTCGTATGTACGTGTCACTCCCGTAACATGAGTACCATCTGAACGGGTGTGGGTAATACCCTGCTGCTCCAATAGTCTGCTCACACTCATAACCAACCACTCTGAGTCCCTCCTCAGGGCTCTCAACTCTCCCTCGACTGCGTCAAGTCTCTGACCCATGGTGCGTACAGGGACTGGTGGGGGTACTGGTGCCTGCGCCTCCTCCTGATGGGCTGGAGCAGCAGCCGGAGGTCCCTGAGGGCCTCCCTGCTCCGCCTCTGGTCCTGCAGCTCTGGCGGGCCCTAATGCTACCCAAACGTACTCTCCCATAGCCTGCTGGCATATCCCAAGTCTAACCAAATAATCCCTGTCAATAACTGGGAGACGGGTCATCACAACCTCCAGCCCCGCTGGAATCTCTGCTCCAATCACTCCAAAATGGCGGGCCAGCCTAGAAATAAAATGCCCGCCAGTCATCTGGCTCCTCCGATCTCTCCCTGCAGCTGATCGGTGGAGGTAGTGTGCCAAAAAGTGGGGGATGTTCACCGACAACCCCTCATCCATGCTCCTAAGAAGGAAGAGGTCCAGAGTAGTCACCTTCTCAGGTGACTGACCCCTCCCAGCAATAGTAAGTGCAATCAAACGGTGGCACAGCCTCCTCATCGGCTCCCTGATCAATGTATAAGAGGGTGTAGAAGTAAGGATGTCACCCCCCGAAGAAATCCTATCCCAGTAATCACTGAACAATGCTCTGTCAGGGACCGCTCGTAAACTATCAGCCCAGTACCTGGCAAACCCAGCAGATCCAAGCTCCCCCTCAGTGTGTAGCCCCATGGCCAAAATAAACTGCCTCATCGACATCTGCCTAGGCACCCCTCCTAACCTGAACACCAGAGTGTCAGCTGTATCAATCTCCAAATCTGTCTCCCTGTAATGAATCGTGCTAAAGAACTCCAACATAAGCTCCCTGATAAGAGGCTCATCGATCCTGAACAGTCTCTCCCAAGCACTAGATCTGAACACCACCTCCTCATCATCTCCAGCAACAACCATCTCCATCCTATGCTGTAAACTCTCAGCAGCATGTCCTGCCCCAATCAATCCCACATCATCGAAATCCAAAGCCTGTACCCTGAATATCCTCCTAAAGTAAATCGACTCAAGTCTCCGTAAGTAGTCCTCCAAAGTGCCAGGGGTTAGCCCCATGTCCTCGAAACGTAACCACTGGTGCCTCTGTGCTGCTTCTGGTAGTGCCATCTGAAATAAATTTTCAAAGTTAGTGAACATTCTGCAAGATAGGTAGATACGGCGCATCTGATTTAATCAATGCGGCGTATCTGCACAAAGTATAAGGGATGCGGAGCAAGAGATTAGATACGGCGTATGTAGATGCGTCGTATCTAGATTAATCAATACGGCGTATCTAGAATTTTATTAATTTGGAAAAGGTCGTTACGCCGCATCTATTAACCTAGATGCGCCGCATCTAAAAGCATATCAGTATAAATAAAGGGGATCAGGTAGGCTTTTCAAGAATCCGTATCCGTGACGTAAACTAACACTAAATATCACAGTATTATATACTCCTTATATCAGCTCTAATAGCTTATTGCATTTTACTAATCCACCTTCCCGCTAAATATTCAAAACCGAATTCATTTTCTCAAATTTTCGTTCAAATCAAACTAGCCTAGAAATTCGATTATTTACGCAAGTTAAGTACGGGGAAGATCATCTAACACAAGCCCTAATCACATCTCTATATTATATGCCCTAATCGAATTAATCACATAAACCCTAATTTTCGTATTAACCAAGATTAAATCGAAATAGAACAATTACCTTAATTTTTATGATTCGGAGAAGGATTATAGCTCGGATTAAAGTGTGGATTCGAGAAAAGATGTTCGGATTAAGGGTATAGTTTCACTGTGTGTAGTTCTTAACTGTGTGTGTTTATGCGGTGAAGGTTTTAGATCCGGCGCATTCCCGTCGTATTTATAGGGCAAAACGATGCGCCGTATTGAAAATTGGGATGCGCCGTATCTATTTAATTTCGTTGACTAGTCAATGAATCCTAGTTGGTCAGAGATACGGCGCTTTGGATAATTAGATCCGCCGTATCGCTAAGTTAGTAAACGAAATTTAAACAAAGAACGTACCTTGGCCTCCGCAACACGATTCTTTATACACCAAATTGGGGTAAAACGGTTACACCATACGATATAAATGAATTCAAAATAAGAGCAATAGGTATAAACGTTTTATTAACAATTGTAATCTTATAGTTTAGAGGATAAGAATTTATTCCGAGGTTAGGAACAAATATCGTTTTTAAGCATACAAAATTAAGATTACAATTTGAATCAGATGTATTATACGGATAGGTAAAATTGAGATTATGATGTAGAGAACTTCCCTTTGGGTTGGTTGAATAATCGAAGAAGTTTCGTTTGATCACTCCAGCTAGCTTCTCTTGGTTTGGTTCAGAATGTAATCCTTCATGGCGATGCTCGAGTCATCATTTATCCTGAAAATAAACAACTTGCACACGAGAGTAGCGGACCGATCAAAGTAAATATCAAAAATCAACTATATTTATCAAATTATATTCGTCGTATTAACAGAAGTTAATGCGCCGAATATTTGTTACGTTTCAAAATAAAAGATTTTTGATTCAGAAGATGCGCCGTATCGATAAAAATCGATACGCCGTATCTGTTTAATAATCCGAAAACTGTTTTTAATTAAAATAATAGATACGCCGTATTTGCTAAAGCAGATGCGTCGTATCGCGTTAACGTTTAGAAATTTTTTTTATTAAAAACAGATACGCCGTATCTTGGGGAAAAGATGCGTCGTATCACTTTATCGCTTAGAAAAATTTTCTTATTAAAAACAGATACGCCGTATCTTGGGGAAAAGATGCGTCGTATCGAATTAATTAAACGCGTTGTATTTTATAAAAAAAAATTGAACGCAATACGCCGTATCTGAGAAATCAGATGCGCCGTATCGTTCGATTTAGCTCAGTACAACGATAGCAGAACACACAAAATTACGAAAAATAAAACAAATAAAAACACACAAAAATAAAAATAAACACAAATAAAAGCAAACAAAAAGCACACAAAAACAGAAAATATGCAAAATAGTATAATGAATGCAAATTAATCTAATACACAACAAAATTAGCGGTTAGATAAAAAAAATTAAAAACCTAATTAAAATACCAATCAAATTAACAGATAATAACAATTCACTCCCCGGCAGCGGCGCCAAAAACTTGATGCGTGCGATGTGTCGTTGCGGTTTAGCAGTTTTAATGTCTACTCAAGTTTTAAATTTATATTTAGCCGACTTATCAATAAAACACACACTTAACGAGCAGTGTACCCGGTCAGTATGAATATAATGGTAAGTAGAGTGTCGATCACTAAGAGTGGAACGTATTATCTAGTTATTCTAATCAGTATTTTAATATATTAAGTTAGCTATACAATCTAATCTAACGCAAGGGGGTTCAGCCTGAGAGACTGGCACGATTTGGTTGTAATTAAATAATAAACTAAACCAATAGGCACGAATCAGCAAGTAGCACACACGTACACAGATAAATACTCGAGACAATAAGAGGGCTGTCCTTATAATAAGTAGTTTGTCACTTGTTTTATTGCTAGTGTTATATGAAGTGTATAGTTCGATGCAACGCACCGAGATTAAGTCCTTTCTCGTTGGTTCTAATCTTATCGGCGAGTAAACCCTTAATGATTACTTATGACTATCCCGTTTATCTTTCTCCTACTTTTCTACAGACCATAGAATACATAGGCATCAAATAAACAGGCGAGGGCAGAGGCATGGCGACCCGATCAACGCTCAGCTAGCCACAGAGGTTATCAATGCACTAATAAAAGTCACCAATGACATCAACATATAAACTTTAATTAATGAGAAAGTAGTTTTAAGGGAGTGCAACCTTTCCGTTGTCACGTTACACAAGCCACCAATCTTGATGAATTAAAGTTTACTAACACAATAAAACAAAACTACTTAATGAATTAAACATATGCAGCACCTTCTTACAGCTCTTGTATCTTTGATTTGGGTGTGTCTTGTGCTGCTACCTTGACTGAATTCGTCCTAGGTTTCTGGTCTTCGGTCTTCGGTTATAATATATGTCGTACGAAATTCGTCTGGTCTTGGGGTATTTATAGTTTCTGTCTGAGGGTGAGATGCGGCGCATCTTGTAAGTAGATGCGGCGCATGTACTTAACTTCGCGTGGGGTCCAAGATTATAATATTCAGGAATATTCGTACACCGCCAGAAGATGCGGCGTATCTCCATTTTTAGATGCGGCGCATGTGATAAGCAAGATGCGGCGCATCTGGAGCAGATTTGACTTGATCTTGTCCATTTCAGTAGACTCTTCACTTTATGCATGTTTTGCTCCATAATTAGTCCAAAATCGCCAAGTTTCACCAAATGCTTGTTTTCAACTGAGAATTACAAAAGTAAACAATTAAGTATCAATCCTCATACATAATATAGTAAAACAAGTCAAATTAATAGGATAAATGATAGTAATAAAATTTACTTATTTGAGTTCATCAGAGGCACAGCTCCCTTAGCGTCCAAGATTTGTCTAGTAGGCACGTCCAATCCTTGATAAAACAATATTATCTCCTGCATAGGGGTTAGATAGTGTTGAGGACATTTTACCAGTAAATCTTTAAATCGTTCCCAAGCTTGATAAAGAGTTTCATCAGGCTCTTGCTTGAAACTGTTGATGGCCTCCATCTTTTTAGCGGTCCTAGCAGGTGGACAATATCTCTTCAGGAATTTGCTCTTCAAATCTTCCCATGTAGTGATTGAACTAGCAGGTTCATTCCTTAGCCACTTGTTAGCAGCTCCTTTTAGTGAGAGTGGAAAGATTCTTAGCATGAGTTGATCGTCAGTGACTCCTTCTGAAGTAAACAAATCCGCAATCTCGAGGACCTTTTCAACATGCTCATTAGCATCTTCATGTTCCGATCCACTGAAAGCATTCTCTCTTAGCTCCTTGAGAAACTGGCCCTTCAATTCAAACTTTGACTTATCATCAAACTTTGGTCTAGCAACTCCTGAAGTGTAATTAGCACGGGTTTTGTTCATGTATTCCTCCATAGTTGTGTTTTCGCCCATTGTTTCTGTTTCTTCTTCCTCTTTCTCCTCAGAAAAATAATCAAGCTCGAATGAACTTGAAGTATCAAAGCTTTTTGTGTTGAAAAGCCTTTTAAGCGAATGAAAGACTCGTTCAGGATCTTCGAAAGGTTGAATCAAGTTCTTCGTAGAACTCCTGGTCATGCACTTCCTGAAATCAACACAAAAATATCAGCAGGGTATGCTCGAGAAAGTAATATATCAGAAAATTAACAACGAAAACGGAATACGAAAAATTAAAGTTTCTGATATCTGCAGACGATGCGCCGTATCCAAAAACTTGGATACGCCGTAACTTATAATCGTTAAAATTTAATCAGACTTTTATTCAGAAAATAGATACGCCGCTTAGAAATTCGAATGCGCCGTATCAATTTTAATAATAAAAAATCGATATACTTATTAAATTAAATGCGTCGTATTAACGAAAGTTAATGCGCCGTATTTTCGTTACGTTTCAAAATATAAGATTTTTGATTCAGAAGATGCGCCGTATCGATAAAAATCGATACGCCGTATCTGTTTAATAATTCGAAAACTGTTTTTAATTAAAATAATAGATACGCCGTATCTGCTGAAGCAGATGCGTCGTATGACGTTAACGTTTAGAATTTTTTTTTTATCAAAAACAGATACGCCGTATCTTCGGAAAAAGATGGGTAGTATCGAATTAATTAAACGCGTTGTATTTTATAAAAATTAAACGCAATACGCCGTATCTATGAAAATAGATGCGCCGTATCGTTCGATTAAGCTCAGTACAACGATAGCAGAACACAAAAAATACGAAAAATTAAAAACAAATAAAACACACGAAATTAAACACAAAGAAAACAAATAACACACAAAAACAGAAAATATGCAAAATAATACAATGAATGCAAATTAATCTAATACACAACACAATTAGCGGTTAGATAAAAATTAAAAACCTAATTAAAATACTAATCAAATTAACAGATAATAACAATTCACTCCCCGGCAACGGCGCCAAAAACTTGATGCGTGCGATGTGTCGTTGCGGTTTAGCAGTATTAATGCCTACTCAAGTTTTAAATTTATATTTAGCCGACTTATCAATAACACACACACTTAACGAGCAGTGTACCCGGTCAGTATGAATATAATGGTAAGTAGAGTGTCGATCACTAAGAGTGGAACGTATTATCTAGTTATTCTAATCAGTATTTTAATAAATTAAGTTAGCTATACAACCTATTCTAACGCAATGGGGTTCAGCCTGAGAGACTGGCACGATTTGGTTGCAATTAAATAATAAACTAAACAAATAGGCACGAATCAGCGAATAGCACACACGTACACAGATAAATACTCGAGACAATAAGAGGGCTGTCCTGATAGATAAGTAGTTTGTCACTTGTTTTATTGCTAGTTTTATATGAAGTGTATAGTTCGATGCAACGCACCGAGATTAAGTCCTTTCTCGTTGGTTCTAATCTTATCGGCGAGTAAACCCTTAATGATTACTTATGACTATCCTATTTATCTTTCTTCCTACTTTTCTACAGACCATAGAACACATAGGCGATCTAATAAATAGGCGAGGGCAGAGGCATGGCGACCCGATCAACGCTCAGCTAGACACAGAGGTTATCAATGCACTAATAAAAGTCACCAAAGACATCAACATATAAACTTTAATTAATGAGAAAGCAGTTTTAAGGGAGTGCAATTTTTTCGTTGTCACATTACACAAGCCACCAATCTTGATGAATTAAAGTTTACTAACACAATAAAACAAAACTACTTAATGAATTAAACACATGCAGCACCTTCTTACAGCTCTTGTATCTTCGTTTGGGTGTGTCTTGTGCTGCCTTAATCGACTGAATTCGTCCTAGGTTTCTGTACTTCGGCCTTCTGTGTGTTGACTAAAAGCTTCGGAATTCGTCTGGTCTTGGGGTATTTATAGTTTCTGTCTGAGGGTAAGATGCGACGCATCTAGTAAGTAGATGCGGCGCATTGACTTAACTTCGCGTGGGGTCCAAGATTATAATATTCAGGAATATTCGTACACCGCCAGAAGATGCGGCGTAACTTCATTTATAGATGCGGCGCATGTCCTCTTGTATCTTGGATCGTATCTGGTGAAATATTGATAGTGATGCGCCGTATGTAATGAGTGAGATGCGGCGCATCTGGAGCAGATTTGTCTTGATCTTGTACATTTCGGTAGACTCTTAACTTCTTGCATGTTTTGCTCCATAATTAGTCTAAAATCGCCAAGTTTCACCAAATGCTTGTTTTTACCTGAGAATTACAAAAGTAAACGATTAAGTATCAATCCTCATACATAATATAATAAAACAAGTCAAATAAATAGGATAAATGATAGTAATAAAATGTACTTATTTGAGTTCATCAACTACCAATGAAGAAAGGATACATAAGAAGAATGATCAAAAGGCAAGAAATTTGTTGCTTATGACCATTCCTGGTGAACAGATGCTTTCTTTTAGCAAGTATCCTGATGCAAAAACTCTTTTTGAAGAGATTTGTGCATGGTTTGGTGGTAATGAAACTACCAAGAAAACACAGAAGACATTGCTGAAACAACAATTTGAAAACTTTAGTTCAAATAGCAATGAATCTCTTGATAAGCTGTTCTCAAGATTACACAAGCTTGTCAGTCAGTTAGCTGTGTTGGGAGTTGAGATAGCCAAGGAAGATCTCAACAAGAAGTTCTTAAGAAGTCTACCTGAAGAATTCCATACTCATGTGGTTGTCTGGATGAACAAGCCAGACATTGAAACCATGAAAGTCAGTGATTTGTACAACAACTTCAAAATTGTTGAACAAAGTCTGAAAAAGTCTGGAAGCTATAGTACCAGTTCTGGGAATATGGCATTTATGTCATCTCCCCAACATTAGTAAGTCTGAAGAGGTAGATGAAGATGAAGGTGTTTCTACTGCTAGTTATAGTGTTTCTACTGATACTACACAAAAGAATGTTGCTAGACTTGGAGATCCAACATTCTATGTATTCATGTCTAGTCAAACTAGTGGTTCTCCTCTAAATCATGAAGACCTTGAACAGGTGGATGATGATGATTTAGAAGAGATGGATATCAAGTGGCAGGTTGCTTTACTGAGCATACGGGCTAAAAAATTTTGGCAAAGAACAGGAAAGCAGATTACTGTTGGGAATTAAATATTCTGAAGATTAAGTATCGGGAAATTCTCTTAAGTGATTAATTCTGGTTGTAGTAATGTTAAGTCTGGTTGGTACCTGGTTAAGTCTGCTGGTTAAGTCTGGTCTTTGAATGTTAAGTCTGGTGATTATGTCTAGTGATTAATTTTGGTGAGTACCAAAATTAAGTCTGCTCTTCTGATGTTAAGTCTGCTTGTTGGATGGATAAGTATACGGAGATATTTTGTACTAACGTCAAGTATATACGGTAGATAATATCTTAGACTTTGTGGTTAGTCATCAACTAGTTGGTAAACATAGATACATGTTGTATCTTAATGACTGACACAATGCAAGTGTTTCCATGCATGTGCTTGACAAGACTTAACATAGATTGTAATGATCTCCTTTGTTTTCATATAAAAGGGAGATCATAGTCTAGGTATTGAGTGTGACTAATTAAGTGCTAAATTCATATGCTTAGAACAACTAGCTAGAACAATATCTCAAGTCATATAAACATTAAGATTCAAGGTTTTGTAACCCTAGTGATAGTGAAGATCATTCGTATTATTTTGAATAATATTGAATTGTTTGGTGATAAGCTTTCATTGTTCATTGTTAAATAACAAACATAAATGTTCCATTTCCATAACCAAAATAACCTTCTAAGTGTGATTAAGTAGATTCCGCATACTTAATCATATTGACTCAATATATCATATACACACGTTACAAAGGTTTAACACCCTCTCAAGTGTATCGATCATCCTCTCAGTTGGTATCAGAGCAAGGCTGATATAGTTGATTTAGAAGAAGAAGAAGAAGAAATGGACGTTCAAGATACTCAGGCTACAAATATTGCTGCAAAGTTGCCCATGATCAAACAGAATGAGTTTGAGCTGTGGAGGTTAAGGATTGAGCAATACTTTATGGTTCAGGATTATTGTAACACCCCAACCCGACAAGGGCAAAGGTATCACAAATACGGATTCTTATCAGAACAAACACAAGCATAAGACATAAATAATATAATAGGATTCCAAGGTTTACAATGAAAATTCTGAAATTTCAAGGCTATAAAAGAAAATACAAAATTTCTAAGTCTGAAATAAGAATCTCTTCTAGCAATCTCAACTCCAGAATAGCTAACAGGGTCTTCTAAGTCCAAGGTTTTCTCTATTAATAACTCCGCTTCCAACTAAAACCTGCCGCAGGAAAAGAAACACGGCTGAGCTTAAAAAGCCCAGTGAACAGATATATAATAAACAGAAACGAAAGCAAATAGAAATGGAAGTAAAAGGAAAAGAACAGATATAGCATAATGAAATAGATAAGTAAAGGTACAGAGAGAGAGAGTAAAGGTTTAGGACAGTAATCCACCACGAGCCCAGAAACAGAAATACCATATCCATGTAACCATATCAGAAATCCAGAGGGGATGCCTCTCAAGTAACCAGATAATATGAGGGGTGACCTCATGTATCCAACAGAAATATACGGAGTAGCTAGCTCCCAGAACATGAAAGACGTGGATTGCACCCACCGTCAGTCACCAGAAATCAGATATATCAAATCATCACAAAACAAAACGAACCTATGATGCATCCATACGCCCCCCGAACAAATCATATTGGCTATAACAAATCATATCATATCATAGTGAGCTCATATCAAATCAAAATGGGGACGGTGTGGCTAATCACTCGAACCACACACGAGTCATGCCAGTGGTGCATCACAGGCATGGCCATGTTACCTTCATGGCTAGGAAAACGAACTTGGCTCGGGTATCAAACTGGGGTCAAAGGTTCATATCAAAGCAAAGGTTCATATAGTCATAGTCCAAATATCAAGGTCCATATCAGGAGGTTCATGTCAAAGGTTCAAATGCCAAAGGGTCATATCAATGGTTCTCATATCAAGGTTCATATCAAAGTGTAGGGAGCATAGCAATGGCTTAGGAAACCCTAATTCGAATCAAAATAAGAGAACGAAGGCTCCTTATAAAAAGGGCAGAATATCTGTACCTTATTCCAAAAGCAAAACAAACTCAGAGATGAATAAGATGAAACAGAGTCAGGTCCTCTCCTTCTTCACACCTAGAGGGGTAGAAAAGAATTACAAACCTTTCCATTTTTAGTAGCTTTCCATCTTTAGTAAGTTTCTATTTTTAGAAAGTTTCCTTATTTAGAAGGTTTCCATAATTAGTAAGATTTCCATATAAGTCATTATTAAATCATATTATGGCTTTAGGGTGAATTTTAACAAGTCATAAAAGTTTAGGGTTAAATATGACAAGTTTTCATATTCTAGGGTTTTAAATGAAAATATACCAAAGATGGAGGTTTAAATTGAAAAATATCATAATTAACTCATTCCAATCTTAAGTTATCCATAATTACTCATTTAGTCCCTTAGATTTCATAATTTACATTTTATACCCTTGGAATTACATAAGTTACATTTTGAACCTTATGGTATTTATAATTACTCATTAAACCCTTAATTTCCTAATTTTACACAATGAACACTTATTTCAACATGTTATACGAACACACCCTTAAATATTCACAATTTACACATCAAGTCCCTCGAGTTATCAAAGTTACATATTTAGCCCTTTAATTTACAATTTCAACCTTTAATTATTTATAATTACCTATTAAGCCATTAAATTACCAAAATTACACATAACCCCCTGAATATAATTTATTACTCAAATCAACCCTAAGTTTCCAGAATTTACATAATTAGTCCCTCTATTTTAATTATTTACTAAATCGAATTTAACTTTAATTAATTAACAAATTAAACCCTTTAAATATAAAATTTACACAAGAGACCCTCCTATTTCATTTTATACGATTTACACATGTTCCAAGTAATGTTCTAAAAATAACCCACAAGTTTTATAATTTACAAAACACACCCTTATCTTTAAAAACATGCAATTCGTATAACATATCTATTTATATAAATCAAACCCTAGATGTCCCATCATTATGTAATCATTATAACAACCTTAAAATGCCATAAATGATCAGATCTCACCCAAAGGAACCCTAACCCTAATTTCTATCCTTTTACTTTATTTCTTTTCTTTTTATTTCTAAAATCCGATTTCAAGTTTAATTCACCACGACTCATATAGGCTTCAATAATTCGAATTAACATTTTTCTGAGTTCATATGTATTATATAGAGTTCAAATAAAATAGATTTCATGCCATGAAAATTCGTATAGAATTATTTAGGGTTTTATTACTTTTTAAAGGTTAAATTCACAAATTAATTATATATCATGCATGGCTCGATTCTAATATTTTTCATGAAGCTTATATGATGTAAGAATCACCATAAAAATACCAAACCAAATATTGGACGTGTAGAACGAGCGTAATGAATTATTGTCCCACAATAAGCAATCGACACAAAGAATTCCTCCACGAGCAAACGAATGATCCCCCGACCTTGTAACCATTTTTAACAGAGTATATACATTATAAGGAGTATGAGAAAAATGCTAAACGAATTTTATAGGGCTCGAATGAATTATTTGGAAATATACCTCACGAATTGAAAATAAATTCTCCACAAGCGAATCGAGCAAGGCACGACCCCAAAACTATTTTTCACAGATCATAAATGATGTGAGGGACATGGGAAAAATAACAAAAGAATTTTATGAAGGTCGAATAGATCAAAACGAATTATACCTCAAAACTCCACTCGACAAGGAGAAAATTCCACAACGATCGAACCAGGCAAAGAGAGACTTCAAAATTATTTTTCTAGGCTTCTATGGATGCTAAAGATCACAGGAAAAATAGCCTTAGAGCTCCAAAAATTCGGATTGAAAGGTGGACGAATTTTGTTGTGTTTTAGTGATACTCGGTTTGAATAAAAGGAAGAAAATGATAAGGATAAATTATATAATGAATTTGGCCGATTAGGGGGGGGGGATTAGGGCCAAGAATTTCGGTTCTTAATTGGACCAAATCAGAATTTAATGGTTGACACATTTTCCTTATTTATTTTAACACTTATCTTATATTTAATTAATTAAAATCAATTAAACAAATTAATTATATATATAACTCGGTCCATATGACATTTTAATGTGTTACAATAATTTTTGTGGCATGAACAAAATTTAAATGGTGACTTATAATTATTTTGTTGCATATATGGTTTAATTTCAAAGGTTTTGTAATTTAATTGTATTTTATATAGGTTTTAATTAAAATTTTAAGTTGTAAGGTCATTTTGGTCTTTTTACATGTTTTAGATTTTTGGGATTTACAATTATGTTCTTTGGGATATCATTATGAATGGTGATTCTTTTACACTAGGTTATACAGATGTCATTCTTGAAGGCAAAACAGATAGGAGAATAAATACTGGACCAGTTACTGGTGAAGAAAAGATGCAGAAAAGAAATGATCAAAAAGCAAGAAACTTGTTGCTTATGACTATTCCTGGTGAGCAGCTGCTATCCTTTAGCAAATATCCTGATGCAAAAACTCTTTTTGAAGGGATTTGTGCATGGTTTGGTGGTAATGAAACTACCAAGAAAACATAGAAGACATTGCTGAAACAACAATTTGAAAACTTTAGTTCAAATAGCAATGAATCACTTGATAAGTTGTTATCTAGATTACATAAGCTTGTCAGTCAGTTAGCTGTGTTGGGGGTTGAGATAGCCAAGGAAGATCTCAACATGAAGTTTTTGAGAAGCCTACCTGATGAGTTCCATACTCATGTGGTTGTCTGGATGAACAAGCCAGAAATTGAAACCATGAAACTCAATGATTTGTACAACAACTTCAAAATTATTGAACAAAGTCTAAAGAAGTCTAGAAACTATAGTACTAGTTCTGGGAATGTGGCACTCTTGTCATCTCCTAGTATTAGTAAGTTAGAAGAGGTAGATGAAGATGCAGGTGTTTTTACTGCTAACTATGGTGGTCCTACTACTAGTTCACAAAAGAATGTTGCTGGACCTGGAGATCCAGCATACTATGTATTCATGTCTAGTCAAACTAGTGGTTCTCCTCTAACTCATGAAGATCTTGATCAGTTGGATGATAATGATTTGGAAGAGATGGACATCAAATGGCAGGTTGCTTTACTTAGCATGAGGGCTAAGAAGTTCTGGCAGAGAACTGGTAAGCAGATTACCATTGATGGTAATGAAACTGCTGGGTTTGATAAGAAGAAAGTAGAGTGTTTCAACTGTCACAGTTAGGACACTTTGCTAAAGAATGTAGAAACCTGATGAACTAAATAAGTACATTTTATTACCATCATTTATCCTATTTATTTGACTTGTTTTATTATATTATCTGTGAGAATTGATACGTTAATGTTTACTTTTGTAATTCTCAGGTAAAAACAAGTATTATGTGAAACTTGGCGATTTTGGACTAATTATGGAGCAAAACAAGAAAGAAGATAAGAGTCTACTGAAATGTGCAAGATCAAGACATTCTGCTCCAGATACGCCGCATCTTGCTTATTACATACGGCGCATCACTATCAAGATTTCACAAGATACGATCCAAGACAGCAAGGACATGCGCCGCATCTAAGAATGGAGTTACGCCGCATCTTCTGGCGATGTACGAATATTCCTGAATATATTAATCTTGGACCCCATGCGAAGTTAAGTCAATGCGCCGCATCTACTTATTAGATGCGCCGCATCTTACCCTCAGACAGAAACTATAAATACCCCAAGACCAGACGAATTTCAGAGGTTGGACATTTAGCTAAGTACGAGAAGACAGAAACCCTAGGACGAATTCAGTCGAAGTAGCAGCACAAGACACACCTTGAACGAAGATACAAGAGCTGTAAGAAGGTCCTGCATGTATTCAATTCATTAAGTAGTTTTGTTTTATTGTATTAGTAAACTTTAATTCATCAGGATTGGTGGCTTGTATAATGTGACAACGGAAAGGTTGCACTCCCTTAAAACTGCTTTCCCATTAATTAAAGTTTATATGTTGATGTCTTTGGTGACTTTTATTAGTGCATTGATAACCTCTGTGTCTAGCTGAGCGTTGATCGGGTCGCCATGCCTCTGCCCTCGCCTATTTATTAGATCGCCTATGCATTCTATCGTCTGTAGAAAAGTAGGAAGAAAGATAAATAGGATAGTCATAAGTAATCATTAAGGGTTTACTCGCCGATAAGATTAGAACCAACGAGAAAGGACTTAATCTCGGTGCGTTGCATCGAACTATACACTTCATATAAAACTAGCAATAAAACAAGTGACAAGCTACTTAACTATCAGGACAGGTCTTCTTATTGTCTCGAGTATTTATCTGTGTACGTGTGTGCTATTCGCTGATTCGTGCCTATTAGTTTAGTTTATTATTTTATTGCAACCAAACCATGCCAGTCTCTCAGGCTGAACCCCCTTGCGTTAGATTAGGTTGTATAGCTAACTTAAGATATTAAAATACTGATTAGGATAACTAGATAATACGTTCCACTCTTAATGATTGACACTCTACTTACCATTATATTCATACTGACCGGGTACACTGCTCGTTAAAGTGTGTGTGTTATTGATAAGTCGGCTAAATATAAATTTAAAACTTGAATACGGCAAAAACCACAACGACATACCGTGGGTATAAATTAGAGCATACGCACGCACGCATCAAAACCCAAGGAAGCAGGATAATAGAAGCACATGGTATAGGCAAGAGAAGTAGAAGGAAGTCACAGTGGAAGAGCCAAGGGCTATTCTAGCCATAGATGGTGTTAACTATGATTGGAGCTTCTTGGCTGATGAAGAGGAAGCACCAACGAATGCTGCTCTTATGGCCGCTGAGACTGCTCTAATGGCCTTTTCTGATTCAGAGGTAAATTCCATAATTAAATGTACTGAATCATGCTCTACTCTTAAAGCTTATGAAGATCTTAAAAAGAGATTTGATGATCAACAAGAATAGTTATATGATGCATTAGCTAATTTAGCTAATCATAAAAGAGGTCTAGCTATTCTTGAAAAACAAATCTTACATTTTCAAGGAAATGAATCTAAGTTTACTGAAGACATGAATGCTTTAAAAAGAAACATAGAATTCAAAGATGAGTGTATTATTGTGCTGAATGATTCACTAGCAAAGCACAAAAATAAAACTGAAAATGTTAAGATAACAGAAGATGCTTTAGCTTATGCCTCAGAGGGAATTAATAAAATTTGGGAAGCTCAAGTAATCAATAAAGCTAAGTCTGGTTTAGGATACAAATCTGTTCCTCCACCATACAGAGGTGTTCCTTCACCTCCAGGTATTGACCTAGCACACACAGGGTTTGCTGAGTTTCAAGAACCAATAATGGAATATAGTTCTAAGTCTACTGTGAGTCCTAAGGTAGAGAAAGTAAGTGAGAGTTTATCTAAAACTTCACTTTTTGAGGACAAGGTGTCCTCTGATAGGAAAGCAGATGTTATAGTTGTTGAGGAATGTACAACTGATAGTGATGATGAACAGGTTATGTCTAAACCTGAAGTAGTTAAGAAAGCAAGAACAAGGGTTCCTAAAGTGATCAAAAAGGATACTGTTAAGCCTAGAACAAACATTAAACATGTTAGGCAACCAGTTAAATATTGTGAACAATATAGATCCACTAGCAAGCCCAGAGGTAACCAAAGAAATTGGAATGGCCTCAAATCTAACCAATTAGGTGATGATTTTTTCTTTTATAATAAAGCTTGTTACACATGTGGTAGTTTTGATCATCTTGCAGCTTTCTGTAACCAATGGGTATCTGGGTATGAAAATGTTAAACCTTAATATTCCTCTTTATCACACAACAACAATATAGAATAATAGAAGATTAGAAGAGAAAGAAAGATGGAGATGGGATGGTAACTTCAAGAGATTAGATTGAGAAGAAAATGAGATACAAGATGAGAATACCCCTTGAAGCAACACCCTCAAATGAGGAGGGTGAAGGGTATTTATAGTTTTGAGAGATGGATGGGCTTGGACTTGGGTGAGCTTTTACATGGGCTCTTTTAAACACTAAACATAACCTATTAGCTTAAGTTCAAGCCCATTGATTAACTTAACGAACTCAAACAACGACACATATAATTAAACTATTACAATGACAAATGACCATCACTTTAAAATAAATCCTAACAGAAAACAATAGGGTGAATTTCAAAAGGTAAACTCCTCAAACTCACTTTCACTCTAGTTCTAATTTTAATAGAATAAAACCCAGAGCAGTTTCAAAAGCAGTTCCTTATGCTAGACCATTCATGACTGTTAACCCAAAACCAATAGTTAAAAATGCTAAATTAATTTTAAAACATGCATCAATAACTGTTAAAAGGCCCATTCAATCAAAAGCAGTGGTCCAAAAACAAGTTTGGAAAATTAAGGGTACAACTGCAAAGCCAGCAGTTAATACTGCTAGGCAAGTAGTTAATACTGCTGCTAAGGGAAACAGGGCAAATGCTGTTAAGGCCTCAGCATGTTGGATTCTTAAATCCAGTGTTGCATCAACTGTTCTCAAAAGATTACATTTCATTGATTAACTTAACTAACTCAAACAACGACACATATAATTAAACTATTACAATGACAAATGACCATCATTTTAAAATAAATCCTAACAATCTCCCCCTAAGGGATGGTCATTCAAATGATGCTCCATGTAAGATGGTCTTTTGTCTTCAATGTCTTTGAGCTTTGAGTGTCGTTGTATAGTCGTCTTTGTTTTTGGTTCCTTCATGCTATGTGATCTTCAAATCATTGTCTTTATGGTTGTTCTTGCCTTCGATCAGCATCTTCATGTGATTGTGACGTCGTGACCTCCAACATACCCATACATCTTTGACTTTGTACTTATGCAAACAATCTCCCCATAATCTTTCATCATATGAACTTGTTCTTGACATCTTGATTAGCTTCTTGACTTGGTCTTTAACACATTGTTTTTAACTTGATCTTCTTTGTCTTGAACTTTTACACTTGAGCTTTGTTGGAGATGTTCTTCATAAGTATGAGTATGCTGAGGTGAAGATGTTTGATGTATCTGATGATGGTTGATAGATGTTTGCGGGTACCTGCATAAAACCGATAGTAATAATCATCCAGCGCTTACAGATTTGAACTTCGAGATTGTCAATATCATAGTGTGAAGACTCTCTCTAATCCAAACCCAGGCCGATCTGAACCGGATACCCCCGAGAGGGCTTACACGGACACACCGAAGTGCACCCACGATTCAGTGAGTCGCTGGAGATCACCCCACGACTGTAGACCGTTTGAAGCATAGAAACCATCATGATATAACTGGCAAGATCCTTGGATCTCATTAAGACTCTTACAACTTGTGTCCTTTTTGACGAACACAAGTGTATCATTTTGGAAGTGTTCCTAACGAGATATTTTGATGAATCTCATGGCTCTAGACTCTATTGTGCATTTTGGTTTTAGTTGTCGGAGGCATGGAGTAGAGTGCCACCTTTTCAATATCAACACATCTCGGAATGAGAGGCCGATAGATTATATAGTGTTCTCCGTGAGAATGAAACAAATATCTTTTAAGAGATATCTGAGTGGCTAGGAGGGGTGGTGCAGTGCGTCATTGGGTCCATGATGTCTTGTCTTCAATATCAGTATCACCTTAGTGAGTACCGATAGCAGATGTATTGACCCGGTTTCTGCCCTAAGTTTTCATGGAGGGCTATTTCTTTTCACCCTTTCAATCAACTTTTCTTTTTAATTCTTCAACCCCTCTTTCCCTTTCTCATTTACTCCTTTTTTCAATCTTACCTAAGGACTTCTAATTCTAATCTATTGGAATTATCCTTGGGTAGATCCCTCCGGCTCTGGCGGATCATAGGACGGTTTTTCCTAACCTTAGTCACCTTATAACACCATGACTATCCTAGATTTGCCATAAAACCTTTTTATGAAAATCTCTCAAAGTGTTTATGGATAAACACATTTAGTTAGCACTTTGAGAGTTTTATATTTTTGAAATACTCCCCCTTCACATGTGCTCATGCATTTTTAACTAAAATTGCACATGTTGGGTAGAGTTCGCACATTTGAAATGATTGATTTTCAATGAACATGACCTTTGCGAGACACGCTTACATCACTAGTTGGACTAGCTTGAAATTATTACCCGTCCCGGTCATATTCAATGATCATCTCTCGAATTGGTACATTCTACTCAGACAAGTCCTTCGCGAGACACGTTTACATCAATGGATAACCATCTTGAAATTATTACCCGTCCCGGACAAGTCTTTTCGATAACGGACCTTTAGGTTTCGTCAATTCGAGGGTTAGAACTGAGTCTGTCTGGAGAGCATACTTTGAGATTTCACGAACTTTAAACCTTTTGATCACATTTTAATCACGTCTTCTCCCCCTCAAAAATAGCATGCAGTGATATTTTTGATATCAACTGATTAAAATGAAACTTTTTTGGAGAGAAAGACGGATTATAGCATGAAATAGGAACATTTTTTCTTTTGAATTTTATACTCCCCCTTAAATAAAGCATGATTTATCTTGTTTTGGAGGGAGTTATCTTGAGCACTTTATGAAAGATTTAGAAAAATCTTTTTGAAAAATCTTGAGGAAAATGTGCTCAAAATAGAGAAGATTTTGAAAATCTTTGAAGATATGGTAGGGAAAGTATCTTCATTTGTTTTTAGGATAAGTGTTTGAAAAAGAGATTGGTTTTGCACAACACTTTCCTTTATTTGAAGTTCGGGTTGTAAGCTGAAATACTTACAAGCCATTGATATTTTTAGGATAAGTGCTCTGAAAGATTTTGAATAAGCACTTTCCTTTCTTTGAGGCGCGGGTCCTAATCCGATATGATTAGAAGCCATTGGGTTAAGCACGGGTTCTGGAGTGAGTCTCTCAGAAGCCATTGAAAATAAATTTTGAGAAACGACATGTTTTGAAAACCTTTAAATGAACTCTCGCTCAAGCATCTGTACATGCCCGTATCATTGTTAAATGACATTTCTAGGTACGTACAGAATATCGATTATACGAGAGACATGCCGGAGAAGAATATTTTTGAATTTTATATTTTATATTGTTTTGGTCTTTTTGGAAATTTTCTATTTTTATATTTTGCTTTTGTTGGTTTTTCAAATTTTGTATTTTGTTTTTGATTTTTTTTCTAAAAAAAATGTATTCACAAAGAAGAATTAAGTATGAACAAGTAGAAGTGGAGTTAAGAGAGGAATAAGACCAGGATTTCCAAATGCGATGTTGGCATAGAGTTCTTCTTTTCCACATTGGTTGTATGAACCATCTGCACTTTCACAAGTTCCTGCATTCACAAAATCCACAGAAGAAGAATATGCACAAATAGTAGTGTTAGCAGCACATGAATCATCACTCTGAGGGTGGTCACTATCAATGGTTGTAGTGGTTTCTACTTTCGTATCCTGATGATTTTCACTACTACTTGTTGTGGTGCGACTATCAAGAATCTTTCCTGTGGGAATCCATCTAAGACCGATTGTTTTAAAAACTTTTCCCGTGGGAATCCACCTAAGGCAGGATCTAGGAGTTGTTTTCTTTTCAGATACAGCGGAAGTCTCATTTTGAGAAAAACTACGTCCTGTAGGGATCCACTTGGTAGAATTCTTAGCTTTATGCTTCTTATCAACGGGTATGTTTCTATTTGGTGTCTTAGAGGATTGTGCCTTAGCACGCAAATTTGTTTTCTTGATATACTGTGCCACACATGCATCATGATTAGCTGAAAAGACACATTTTTGACATGTAGGACAGACAAATTCAACATTCTTATTCAAAACAGCAACCTTAACTTTGTCATTACAGTCATTTGAAGCTTGTTTTCTGTTCAAAGAGGAATTCTTAGTGTTGCATTCTACTTGTTTAACATTTTCTTTTTCGCAACTACTCTTAGATGCAGGCCAATCCCTAGTCTTTTGTTGAGAGTTCCTAGGTAGTGGTTTACAACTACTAGCAGTGCCTTGTAATGTTGTAGAATTCATCACCGTAGACGGTGTTCCTAAAATTCCATCTTTTCGAATCTGTGCCTTTTTCCTAGCTTTTTCTAGATAGGAATTGTGGACCATGTTGTTTGAACCTACAGATTCTTTAACAGTATTTGTGGTCACATTTGGTGAGCTATTCCTGGAAAGGCTAGGTGTAATCACTTCTTGTGTTTTGACAACTGCTTTTCCTTTTTCTTTCGCAGTAAACTTGGGCAAGGGTGTTGGAGTGACTGGTTTTGTCAAATCAATTATCACATCAGCTTTCGGAACATTTTGAGAAATTGATATTTTTGGTTTTACAACCGGTTTGTCCGAAGTTGATGGTTTTGCAAACTTAGTTTCCTCACCCTTCCCTTTTTGACTTTCAAGCTGAGACTTCAAAAGATCAATTTGTTCTTGCATGTTTTTGTAAGAACGCTCATACGACAATTTGTCATACTTGCATTCTTCTTTTTTCTGATCAAGTTGTTTAAAATATGTGACATTTTGTTTTTCAAGCTTTGCAAACGCATTTTCATATTTTGAAACAATTTGGGAAGTCTTAGCTCGAATTCTTTCATCATCTTCAACAGAATATATTTGATAAATAATGGACATGATATCAGTTGAAAGAGCTTCTTCAGAGAGTGCGTCATTTTGTTTTTCCAAAACTTTGATTTTTTCAATGTTTTCATTGGCTTCAAGTACCAAGGATGTGTGGTCCTTGACAAATTCAGTTACTTCTTTGATAATTGCGTTCTCAACATGAATTGCTCTTGCATGTATGCCAGATACAATGGGAGTAATCTCTGTGTCGAACATCTTTTTCTGTTCACTTTCAAAACTTTTGAACTAATCGTTGACTTTAGAATCAGTTTTGGTTGCCACAACATCTTGAAGCATTTAAATTCTCCTTTTAAGATCGGCCAATAGTATTCTAGCTTCACTTGCGGAAGTGTCGGTAGAGTACATTTGTTCGATGTTAGAAAGATGTTTTGAAACAACTTTGAATTTTGAGGCAGCCACTGGTTTTTTGAAAAACAAAGGTGACTCCTTTTTAACAAGATGAACACCAACAAGTTTGTTGGCTTCATTATAATCAATTGGTTTGATTTCTCTATTCAATTTCCTCATTTTGTTTCGACTCTCTTTCGTAAGCTCAATCGTTTCATACGAATCATAACAAGCAGGTGGATCATGTACATCATTTATAAGATTACCATTAAACAGCACATTCTGTTTTTGCTGAGCTTTCTTGAGATAACAAGGGTTTTCACAACCGAGAGCCATTTTCTTTCTTGTATATAAAATCGGGTTTTTGTCGTTAATTAACATATTAATCGTTTGAGTTGAATGACCCGTTTTTACAAGAATTTCTTCCAACTTTTTAATAGTTTCCTGTTTGTCAAGTACTTCATCAAGAAGTTCATCTTCTCGTTTTGAAAACTTTGAATGCAACTCGTTCTTTTCTTTTTCAAGATCAGAACAAATTGATTTTTGTTTAGAAAGTTGGATGGTTAGATCAGAATTTCTGCTTTTAGGGATTTAATTTGCATGTTCAGTCTAACATCAAGAGTGTCGTATTTGATTTGCAAATGTTTTTCCCTTGAAACAGAATCACTGTAACCATTTTCAAGTTCTGACAGTCGTTTGTGGTGAAATTCAAAAGCTTTTTCGTTCACCTTGTATCTCTCAAGCTCAGTGGTCAATTTTGCATTAGCGGCTTTAACATCGCTATTGATCTTTTTGACCTTTTCAATCTCAATACGACAATTATTCAGTAATGATTCAAATAAAGCACGGGTTTCCTCATCATTAGCGTCATTTTGTGCAACTTGAACTTCATTAGGATCCATATCTGGAGTTGCCAAATTAATATTGCTACAACTTGGCGAGTCCATATATGTATCATAAGTAGGTTTGAGAGGCACATAATGTGGCTTTTGTTGAGCAAACGGATTAACCTCATTACTTGAAATTGATGTCTCATGGAGTGGTTCTTTGTCATAAGTAGGAGGAATGTCAGAATCGCTGCTTGATGTTGATTCTTGATGATTAGGCATAGGGTCGGAGATTCCAGTGACTTCTGTAGAATTATCATTGATTCGGGTTGAAAGCAGGAAGTCGGATTCCTCAGCAGTCAATGGTATTCCCGAGTCTCTCTTTCTGGCTAGTATCAACATGTATTGGAGCTTTTCTACCCTATCCATTGTATTGACATTTCCAGCTCTACCTATATCACTCCTTTGGGTTGCAGAAGAAGTCATGAAGCAATAATTCTCATTATGATTGACCCCATTTTGATTCACAAACTGATCCATTTGATTTCCCGTATTCTGCCCAGCATATTGCATTTGATTCCCCATTTGAATACCCGTAGCATTTTCTTGCTGATTCCCGATAACGTCAACCATTTGTCCTTCTTGACCTATATATGACTGCATGTTGTCAGTGTACGGTGAGTTCCATTGGTTGTTGTTATGTGGTGGGTGTTTTAATGCTTTGGTGATTAATGCAAACGCATGTGCCAAATCAGTTGTGATATTGTTTTGGTGAGCGGCCATTGATGAAGTTGTATGATAAAGATGATGTTGGATCGGTTAAAGAACTAGGATACGGTTGGTTACGGTTCACGAGTTCTGTTTCGATTAAGTCCTTTGTCGGTGTCCTTGAAGAGTCGTTAAGAAACTTGATAAACCTTATAATATTAGCTAGCACTTGATATTCCTTCTATTATATTGAAGCAACCATGTCAAACCCACTCACATGCAAACACACGTCTAAACTTATTATAGTATTTAAAAATCAAACCCACACGTCTCAATATGGTGCAAACTCATTATATTTGGATGATCTTATAATATAATATAATACACTATATAAGAACACACATAAGAACAAACGCACATCAAAGACACACGTCAAAAACAAACTTCAAAAGTAGAACAGTTGTTAAGCTTATCTCATGCAAACTTCACGTCTATATAAACACATGCAAACATTCACTATGAAACTCTACTACCAATCTACAGTAGTTTAAATTTTTGAACAATCTTTAGTATCTTAAAATTTTTGAAGAACCTCTACAAGAAAAATATTTTTGGTTCGACTAAAAGTTGTAGCTCAATTATTTCAAATGTTCGACTAGTGAGTTGTTCGATCAGTGAAGTTTGATTAAAGGAAGATGTTCGACTATATTAAGCTTTGTTCGATTAGAGTGAGTTGTTCGATTGGGTCACTTTTGTTCGATTAGAGTTTGCTTCGACTTTTGCTTGCTTCGACTAGAGAAGTTTCTGGTTCGAGTATATGAAGCTTTGTTCGACTAAAGTGTGGTTGGTTCGACTAATGGGTTCCTTCGATCAGCTAGATGGTTCGATCAAGTTGTGGTTCGATCAGGGTGGTTTGATCAAGGTGAAATGGTTTGATGAAAATTTGGTTCGATGACACTTAAGGTTCGACTAAGGTGAGTCATTCGACTATGAGATTCGTTCGATGAAAGTTGCTTCGATGAATTCTCCTTCGACTAGACCACGTTCGACTAATCTCGTTCGACTAAACCTCTCGTTCGACTATGTGGTCGTTCGACTATGTCGTCGTTCGACTATATTGTCGTTCGACTATATGGTCGTTTGATGAGTTGAAAGAGAAAGTCTAGCTCGACTACTCTTGTGTCGTTCGATGAGATGCTCCTTCGATGAAATGTTGCTCGTTCGACTATGTTGATGTTGCTCATTCGACTATATTGATGTTGCTCGTTCGACTATGTTGATGTTGCTCGTTCGATGATTTTCGTTCGATCAAATGAAGCTCGTTCGATCACCCTACTCGTTCGATCAACCAAGTCGTTCGATCAACTGATGTGGTTCGACTAGATTTTAGGTTCGATGAAATGAATATCTTGTGAACAGTAGCGTGACAAAACCAAATTTGATGTAACAGTTATTCGAATTATTATGAAAGTTATTACAAAAATAATTCAAATGAAAGTTGGCTGATGAAAGTTGGTGCTATGAAACAGTAGAGATAAGAACAAAAATAATTCAAATGAAAACTTAACAAATGGAACAGTAACGTGAAGAAAAAATCCTAGATCTTTATATTTTTTTTTGCTCTTGATACCACTTGTTAAACCTTAATATTCCTCTTTATCACACAACAACAATATAGAATAATAGAAGATTAGAAGAGAAAGAAAGATGGAGATGGGATGGTAACTTCAAGAGATTAGATTGAGAAGAAAATGAGATACAAGATGTGAGAATACCCCTTGAAGCAACACCCTCAAATGAGGAGGGTGAAGGGTATTTATAGTTTTGAGAGATGGATGGGCTTGGACTTGGGTGGGCTTTTACATGGGCTCTTTTAAACACTAAACATAACCTATTAGCTTAAGTCCAAGCCCATTGATTAACTTAACTAACTCAAACAACGACACATATAATTAAACTATTACAATGACAAATGACCATCACTTTAAAATAAATCCTAACAGAAAACAATAGGGTGAATTTCAAAAGGTAAACTCCTCAAACTCACTTTCACTCTAGTTCTAATTTTAATAGAATAAAACCCAGAGCAGTTTCAAAAGCAGTTCCTTATGCTAGACCATTCATGACTGTTAACCCAAAACCAACAGTTAAAAATGCTAAATTAACTTTAAAACATGCATCAATAACTGTTAAAAGGCCCATTCAATCAAAAGCAGTGGTCCAAAAACAAGTTTGGAAAATTAAGGGTACAACTGCAAAGCCAGCAGTTAATACTGCTAGGCAAGTAGTTAATACTGCTGCTAAGGGAAACAGGGCAAATGCTGTTAAGGCCTCAGCATGTTGGATTCTTAAATCCAGTGTTGCATCAACTGTTCTCAAAAGATTACATTTCATTGATGCAAGAGGCAGATCCAAGTCAGTAATGGCTTGGGTCCCCAAAGGAAACTAATACTCCTTATTACTGTGCAGGAACATTCAACTGATAAACAAGAGGATCAAGGATACTCAGATAGTGGATGTTCAAGGCACATAACAGGCAACAAGTCTTATCTCTCAGATTTTCAATCAATAGATGGAGGCTATGTTACCTTTGGAGGAGGTGTTGGTGGCAAAATTTCTTGTAAAGGTACCATTAAAACTGGAAATTTAGACTTTGAAGATGTATACTTTGTAAGAGAACTTAAGTATAATCTCTTTAGTGTCTCACAAATGTGTGACAAAAAGAACAAAGTTCTTTTCTGTGACACTGAATGTCTTGTGCTTTCTCCTGATTTTAAGATGCCTGATGAAAGTCAAGTACTCCTTAAAATTCCTAGAAAGGGCAATATGTACAGTGTCAATATGAAGAACATTGTTCCTAAAGAGGCACTTACTTGTTTACTTGCAAAAGCTACATTAGAGGAGTCACTTAAATGGTATAGAAGGCTTGGTCACATTAACTTGAAAACCATAAATCAGATTGTTAAGAATGGTTTGGTAAGAGGTTTACCTCAAAAACGATTATCAAGTTCCTTCTATTCCACACACAAGGATTCACAAAGTCCATTCCCTGGAAAATGTGATTGGAGATGTACAATCAGGTGTGAAGACAAGATAACAACTGATGTCTTCAGACCAACAAGGGCTTCTTGATGCCCTTTATGCTTCAAAACAGCATGAGTTTTCAAACTCTTGCTTGTTTGTATGTTTTCTCTCACAAGATGAACCAAAGAACATTCTTAAAGCCCTAGATGATTCAAGCTGGGTAGAGGCTGTGCAAGAGGAGCTTCTTCAGTTCAAGATTCAGAAGGTATGGGTGCAAGTTGATTTACCTAAGGATGAAAAGGTAATTGGCACTAGATGGGTTTTCAAGAATAAAAGGGATGAAAGGGGAATAGTGATTAGGAATAAGGCTAGATTAGTAGCCCAAGGGTACACACAACAAGAAGGGATAGACTATGATGAGGTTTTTGCTCTAGTAGCAAGAATTGAGGCAATTAGGCTTTTCTTAGCTTATGCTTGCTTTTTAAGCTTCACAGTTTATCAAATGGATGTCAAGAGTGCTTTTTTATATGGTACTATTGAAGAAGAGGTTTATGTTTCATAGCCTCCTGGTTTCATTGATCCAGAACATCCAGACAGAGTGTACAGAGTAGTTAAAGCTCTATATGGCCTTCATCAGGCACCAAGAGCTTGGTATGCAACACTGGCTTCCGACTTAATAGATAATGGATTTCAAAGAGGAAAGATTGATCAGACACTTTTCATCAAACTGCACAAGAAGGATCTTCTGTTAGTGCTGGTTTATGTGGATGACATTATCTTTGGATCTACAAGGAAGTAGATGTGTTTGGAGTTTGAGAAGCTTATGCATGATAAGTTTCAGATGAGTTCCGTGGGGGAACTTACATTTTTTTTGGGTCTGCAAGTTAAACAATCAAGAGAAGGAATCTTTATCTCTCAAGACAAATATGTTGCAGAGATACTTAGAAATTTCAATTTGCTGATTCAAAAGTAGCAAGCACACCAATGGACTCTGAGAAGCCACTTCTTAAAGACTTAGATGGAGAAAATGTGGACGTACACACATACAGATCTATGATAGGATCTTTGATGTATCTTACATCATCAAGACCTGATATCATGTTCTCTGTCTGTGCTTGTGCAAGATTTCAAGTAACTCCAAAGGTTTCTCATTTAACAGCAGTCAAGAGAATTTTTAGATATCTCAAGGGTCAACCAAGGCTGGGTCTATGGTATTCTAGGGAGTCATCTTTTGACTTGGTAGCATATTCGAATAGTGATTATGCTGGTGCTAGCTTTGACTGAAAGTCAACAACTAGAGGATGTCAATTCCTTGGGTGTAGACTTATCTCATGGCAGTGTAAGAAGCAAACTATTGTGGCAACTTCAACCACTGAGGCTGAATATGTAGCTGCTGCAAGTTGCTGTGGTCAAGTTCTATGGCTTCAAAACCAACTTCTTGATTATGGGTACAATTTCATGAACACTATCATTCATATTGATAATAGTAGTACAATTTGCATTATTAAAAATCCAGTGCAACATTCTAAAACAAAACATATTGAAATTAGACATCATTTTACTAGAGATTGCAATGACAAAAAGTTAATTCAAGTAATGAAGATAGCTTCAGATCATAACTTTGCAGATCTTCTTACAAAAGCTTTTGATGTTGGAAGGTTTCAGTACTTGGTAGCAAGTATTGGAATGCATAATCTTTGAATTTTTTAATCTGATGTGTTTTTGTATATAAATTTTTGGTTGTGCTGCTAACTTTATAAATTAATGCTGCTATTACAAAAGTTTGTGCTGCTAGTACAAATTTAAATTGTGTTATTCATACAGTTAGTCCTATGATTACTCTAATTCAAAACAAGTACTTTGTACATTGTTCTTTTGGTTTTAGACTAACAATTTCAGGTATGAATATTCGAGCACAAAGGAAGTTTCAAGTGAAATGTATGAGCAGCAGAATGATGATACTAGTTGCTGACATAATAGGTTCATGATAGAAAGAGTTTGGGAATTTCCTTAAAACTTCTTTCTTGAAACCTGATTATGATGTTTCACATTGAATTAATGGTTTAGTTGATCAGAAAGTAAGTGATACAACTCACTTTCTATCATTTTATACTTACAAGTATAATGAGCAAGTCTAAGGACATATGATAGAAAGAACAGCGAGCAAAAGTGAATCTAACACTTTTGTTAGAGGTAACAAATGCCATGAGCTGGAAAACCTGTCAGGAAAGCTCTTTGAATGAGTTTATCTATACACAGGCAGTTATTTATAACTGAAAACATTGGTTCTCACACAACCAGAGGTTACTTTAAACCGAAATTTTGATTAAGTGTCTGTAACTACTCTTGATCCCTTCAAAATGGTTGGAAGCAGTATGATTTTTAATAATAAAATCATATGCATACTGCTAAAAGTCAAAAGTTTTCTTAAAAAGGATTTTTGGAATAAAAATGACTCAGAAAACCATCAAATGATGGATTATGAGTTATTGCCCCATGATTCACCACTCATAGGAGGTTACACACCTAGAAGTGATGAGGGCAGCAAACTAACTTTTAAGGAATTGATGGCTTCATATACAACATTGTCTGACAACAAATTCTAATTGATAGATCAGATGATAGTGAGAGATTTTCCAAACAGGGGAGGAAGGAAAGGCTCTTTGCCCCAAGGGATGATATATTTTGGTACATGGTGAGAAATATTCAAAGCTCAGAGGAGATAATAAAATCAGGGGAGGAAGATTAACCAATAAAGGAAGGAAGTATGCTTAGAATTCATGGAGGTTGAAAATGACAAAAACAGAGCTAGAGTATTTTATATATTCAGAAGGGATGAAGCATTCAAAAGGAGAAAGTTCTATCTAGGAGCTTTCAGTTTCAATTTCAGTTCACTACGTTTGTTCATCACTTGCAAAGGCATGCTGGGGGATGATTTCACTTGTTGAAACAAGCATCCAAGATACACAGCATCATTGCCTCTTATAATTCCTCCATCTAAGGAAAGTACTGATATTGCTGAAGTCAAAGAACAGAAAGCAGATGAGTTACTGAGAAAGATATTCAATCTCACAGAACAGAAGAAAGCTCAGATCAAGGGTCTGACTATGAAGTGTTTGCAAGATCCTCACAATCAGAAATTCAATTCAGAAGAAACATGTTGAAAATGGTTCACATGTTTAGGGGAGGATTGTTGGGAATTAAATATTCTGAAGATTAAGTATCGGGAAATTCTCTTAAGTGATTAATTCTGGTTGCAGTAATGTTAAGTCTGGTTGGTACCTGGTTAAGTCTGCTGGTTAAGTCTGGTCTTTGAATGTTAAGTCTGGTGATTAAGTCTAGTGATTAATTCTGGTGAGTACCAAAATTAAGTCTGCTCTTCTGATGTTAAGTCTGCTTGCAGGATGGATAATTATACGAAGATATTTTGTACTAAAGTCAAGTATATAGAGGTGTTCCCTCAACTCCAGGTATTGACCTAGCTTACACAGGTTTATCTGAGTTTCAAGAACCAATAATGGAATATGGTTCTAAGTCTACTGAGAGTCCTAAGGTAGAGAAAGTAAGTGAAAGTATATGTAATACTTCACTTCCTGAGGACAAGGTGTCCTCTGATAGGAAATCAGATGTTGTAGTCATTGAGGACTGGAAATCTGATAGTGATGAGGAAGAACAGGTTATGTCTAAACCTGAAGTGGTTAAGAAAGCAGGAACAAGTGTTCCTAAGATAGTCAAAAATCATACTGATAGGCCTAAAATCAATGTTAAACATTATAGGCAACCAATTAGATATTGTGAACAATATAGAACCACTAATAAGCCTAAAGGCAACCAAAGGAATTGGAATGGCCTTAAGTCTCACCAAGGTGATGACTTTGACTTCTATAACAAAGCTTGTTTCATATGTGGAGAATTTGACCATCTTGCAGCTTTCTGCAACCAAAGGGTATCTGGGTATACACACAATAGGGTGAATTTAAAAAGGCAAACTCCTAAAAGTCACTCTAATAATACTAGAACAATACCCAAAACAGTTTCATTTAAGTCTGGACATAAAGCAGTTCCTACTGCTAGACCAAAAGTTCATACTGCCAGACAAGCAGTTTCTACTGCCAGACCTTTTTACTCTGTTTACCCAAAACAAGCAGTTCAAAATGCAAAAATAACTTTCAAATATGCATCTAAAACTGCTCAAATGCCTTTTCTAACAAAAGCAGTGGTCCAAAAACAAATTTGGAAAGTAAAGGGTACAACTGCAAAGCTAGCAGTTTCTACTGCTAGGCAAGCAGTTCATACTGCTGCTTGGGAAAAGAGGGCAAATGCTGTTAAGGCTTCAGCATGTTGGGTTTGGAGACATATTAAACCCAATGGTGCATCAATCATTCTTAAGAGATTAAATTACATTGATGCATGAGGCAGATCCAAGTCAGTAATGGCTTGGGTCCCCAAAGGAAACTAATATTCCTCATTTCTGTGCAGGAACATTCAACTGATAAACAAGAGGATCAAGGATACTCAGATAGTGGATATTCAAGGCACATGACTGGCAACATGTCTTATCTCTCAGATTTTAAATAAATAAATGGATGATATGTTAGCTTTGGAGGAGGTATTGGTGGCAAAATTTTCGGTAAAGGTAACATTAAAACTGGAAATTTAGATTTTGAAGATGTGTACTTTGTGCAAAAGCTTAAGTATAATTTTTTTAGTGTCTCACAAATGTGTGACAAAAAGAACAAAGTTCTTTTTACTGACACTGAATGTCTTGTACTTTCTTCTGATTTTAAGATGCCTGATGAGAGTCAAGTACTTCTTAAAATTTCAAGAAAGGGAAACATGTACAGTGTTGATATAAAGAAGATTGTTCCTAAAGAGGCACTTACTTGTTTAGTTGCAAAGGCCACATTGGATGAATATATGAAATGGCATAGGAGGCTTGGTCACATTAACTTCAAAACCCTAAATAAAATAGTTAAGGATGGTTTGGTAAGAGGTTTACCTTAAAAAAGATTTGAAAATGACTAAACATGCATTGCTTGTCTTAAAGGCAAACAACACAAAGCCACTTGTAATCCCAAAATTTTTAACTCTATTGATCAATCATTGTTTATGCTTCATATGGACTTATTTGGACCTACTTATGTTAGTAGCATGATGCATAAAAGATATTGTCTAGTTATTTCTTATGACTATAGTAGATTTACATGGGTTTTTTTTTAGGTTCTAAGGATGAGACTTCCAGCATCCTTAAGACATTCATTACACAAATAGAAAACCAAGTAAAAGTAAAAGTCATTAGATGTGATAATGGGACAGAGTTTAAGAATAGAGTTATGGATGACTTCTGCAAGGAAAAAGGTATTAGGAGAGAATTTAGTGTTGCTAGAACTCCTCAGCAGAATGGAGTAGCTGAGAGGAGAAATAGAACACTCATAGAAGCTGCTAGAACCATGTTAGCCGACTCTAAGTTGACTATCACTTTTTGGGCTGAAGCAGTTAATACTGCTTGCTATGTCCAGAATAGGGTTTTGGTTGTCAAATCTCACAATAAGACATCATATGAACTTTTTAGAGGTAGAACTCCTGCAATAGGATTTCTTAGACCTTTTGGATGCCATGTGACAATTCTGAATACCTTAGACCATCTAGGAAAGTTTGATGGTAAAGCAGATGAAGGATTCTTAGTTGGATATTCTCTTAATAGCAAAGCTTTTAGAGTATACAACTCAAGAACTAGAAGAGTAGAGGAAAACCTGCATGTGGAATTTTTAGAGAATAAATCCAATGTAGCAGGTCAAGGTCCTAATTGGCTATTTGATCTTGAGACAATAACCCATTCTATGAATTATGTGCCTGTTATTGCAGAAACTAATGATCTTTTAGGTTCACAAACGACAAATGAGGCAGGGTTAGACAAGGAGACAAATCAAGATTATGTATGGATGCCAATATGGACAAGTACAAGTGTGGCTTCAACTTCAACAAATGATGAATCTTCTTCAGATAAAACTAAAGAAGGGATTGAAGATGAAAACAAGTAAGATGAACAAGAAGAACAAGTCAGCAGTACAATCATTATTCCTACTGCTGAGCCAAAAGTTCATACTACTGAGACAGAGCAAGATACTGCCAAGTAAATAGTTCATACTGCTAGGCCAAATGTTTCTACTGCTGGTCCATCAGTCTCAACTGAAGCAGATTTCTCAGAAGAAGAGGTGGATTTCAATAATCTCCCACCTAACTATCATGTTCCTACTACACCACACACAAGGATTCACAAAGTCCACTCCCTGGACAATGTGATTGGAGATGTACAATCAGGGGTGAAGACAAGACAACAACTGATGTCTTCAGGCCAACAAGGGCTTCTTGATGCCCTTTATGCTTCAAAGCAGCATGAGTTTGCAAATTCTTGCTTATTTGTATGTTTTCTCTCACAAGCAGAACCAAATAACGTTCTTAAAGCCCTAGATGATTCAAGCTGGGTAGAAGCTACGCAAGAGGAGCTTCTTCAGTTCAAGATTCAGAAGGTATAGGTGCTAGTTGATTTACCCAAGGGTGTAAGGGTAATTGGCACTAGATGGGTTTTCAGAAATAAAAGGGATGAAAGGGTCATAGTGATTAGGAATAAGGCTAGATTAGTAGCCAAAGGGTACACACAAGAAGAAGGGATAGACTATGAAGAGGTTTTTGCTCTAGTAGCAAGGATTGAAGCCATTAGGTTATTTTTGGCTTATGCTTCCTTTATGGGCTTCACAGTTTATCAAATGGATGTCAAGAGTGCATTTTTATACGGTACTATTGAAGAGGAGGTATATGTCTCACAACCTCCAGGGTTTACAGACCCAGATCATCCAAACAAAGTGTACAAGGTAGTTAAGGCTCTTTATAGCCTTCATCAGGCACCAAGAGCATGGTATGAAACACTGGCTTCCTATTTGACAGAAAATGGATTTCAAAGAGGCAAGATTGATCAGACATTATTCATCAAGAAGCACAAGAATGATCTTTTGCAAGTGCAGGTGTATGTGGATGATATCATCTTTGGATCTACAAGGAAGGAGATGTGTTTAGAGTTTGAGAAACTTATGTATGATAAGTTTCAGATGAGTTCCATAGGGGAACTTACATTCTTTTTGGGTCTGCAAGTTAGGCAATCATGTGAAGGCATATTTATTAGTCAAGATAAGTATGTTGCAGAGATTCTAAGGAAATTCAAATTTGCTGATTCAAATGTAGCAAGCACACCAATGGACTCTGAAAAGCCACTTCTTAAAGATTTAGATGGAGAAAATGTAGATGTACACACATACAGATCTATGATAGGCTCTTTGATGTATCTCACATCATCAAGACCTGATATCATGTTCTCTGTTTGTGCTTGTGCAAGATTTCAAGTAACTCCAAAGGTTTCTCATTTAACAGCTGTCAAGAGGATTTTTAGATATCTTAAGGGTCAACCTAGGTTAGGTCTATGGTATTCTATGGAATCACCTTTTGACTTGGTAGCATTTTCAGATAGTGATTATGCAGGTGCAAGCTTGGACAGAAATTCAACAACTGAAGGATGTCAATTCCTTGGGTGTAGACTTATCTCATGGCAGTGTAAAAAGCAAACAATTATGGCTACTTCAATAACTGAAGCTGAATATGTAGCTGTTGCAAGTTGCTGTGGTCAAGTACTTTGGCTTCAAAATCAATTACTTGATTATGGGTACAATTTCATGAACACTGTCATACATATTGATAATAGTAGTACAATTTGCATAATTAAAAACCCAGTACAACATTCTAAAACAAAACACATTGAAATTAGACATCATTTTATTAGAGATTGCAATGTGAAAAAGTTGATTCAAGTTCTTAAAATTGATTCTGATCACAACTTTGCAGATCTTCTTACAAAAGCTTTTGATGTTGGAAGGTTTCAATACTTGGTAGCAAGTATTGGGATGCTAAATCCTCAATGATTTAAAACTCTATGTTTTTGTATATAAATTTTTGTTTGTACTGCTAGCTTTGTAAATTGGTACTGTTATTGAAAAAGTTTATACTGCTAGTACAAATTTTGATTGTTCAGTTCATACTGTTAGTCATATATTGATACTCCTATAAGACAAATGCTCTGCATTTTGTTTCTTGGTTTTGGACTAACAATTTCAGGTATGAACATTGAGCACAAAGGAAGTTTCAAGTGAAATGGAAGCAGCAGAATGATTATCTTAGTTGCTGATATAATAGGTTTATGATGGACTGAGTTTGGGAATTCATTAACAAAGGTTTACACCTAAGTTAATTGATTCTTTAAAACTTATTTCTTGAAACCTAATTATGATATTTCACATTGACTTGATGGCTCAGTTGGTCAGATAGTAACTGACACAACTCACTTTCTATCATTTTATACTTTAATTAGTATAATGAGCAAGTCTAAGGAAATCTGATAGAAAGAATAGCGAACAAATGTGCATCTAACACTTGTGTTAGAAGACACAATTGTCACGAGCTGGAAAACCTGTCAAGAAAGCCCTTTGAATGGGTTTATCTTTACACAGGCAGTTATTTATAACTGAAAACATTGGTTCTCATACAACCAGCGGTTAATTTAAACCGAAATCTTGATTAAGTGTCTGTTACACACTTAATCCCTTCAAAATGGTTTAGAGCAGTATGATTTTTCAAAATAAAATCATATTCATACTGCTAAGTCAAAAGTTCTTTAAAAAGGATTTTCAAAGTGGCTCAGTATAACCATCAAATGATGGATAATGAGTCAATGCCCCATGAATCACCTCTCATAGGAGTTAATACACCTAGAAGTGATGAGGGCAGCACATAAACTCTTAAGGAATTGATGGCTTCATGTACTACATTGTCTGAAAACATGTTCTAATTGGTAGATCAGATGATGGTGAGAGATCTTCCAAACAGGGGAGGAAATGATAAATCTCAGGGGAGGAAATATTTTGGTACATGGTGAGAGATCTTCCAAGCTCAGGGGAGGAAATAAAGCTCAGAAGAGGAAGATTAACCAATAAGGGAAGAAAAGGTTGTGTATGCTCAGAATCAGGGGAGGAAACTTAAATTGATCAAGTTAAAGAAAAGACAAGAGCATACAAGATGAAGATGTCAGCTTTTTGAGAAGCTAACATGTCTTATTATTCAACCAATAATAAGAACAAGTATTCAGTTAATGAATACTGGGAATAATCTTTTTCAGTTGATGGAAACTGGGAATAAGCTCTTCAAATGAAGAAAGTTCAAATGAAGACTCTGGAGTATTATATATATTCAGAAAGGATGAAGCATTCAAATGGAGAAAGTTCTATCTAGGAGCTTTCAATTTCAATTTCAGTTCACTAAGTTTGTTCATCACTTGCAAAGGCATGCTGAAAGATGATTTGACTTCTTGGAACAAGCATCCAAGATACACAGCACCATTGCCTCTTATAATTCCTCCATCCAAGGAAATTGCACCATCTTTTATTCAAGGTATTGATTGTTTTCAAGACAAAGAAAGATGATGTTATTACTAAAAGAGATTCACAGAAAGCAGATGAGTTAGACAAAAAGATATTTAATCTTGAAGAACAAAGGAAAGCTCAGATCAAGAGTCTGACTATGAAGTGTTTGAAAGATCCTCACAATCAGAATTTAATTCAGAAGAAACATGTTGATTTGGGAAATCACAAGTTTAGGGGAGGATTGTTGGGAATTAAATGTTCTGAAGATTAGTACTGCTGAGAAGAATACTCTAACAGTACTAACTGCTAGTGTATATCTGAAGACTTCTTAAGTTATAACTAACAATACTAACTGAAGTTAGTACTGCTAGTACAAACAAAGGTACTGCTGATTCCTACTGCTGGATGGATAAGTGTCGCGTTTACTACTACTGGTTGGATAAGTATAAAAAGATATTTGTGTATAAAAGTCAAGTATATACGGTAGATAATATCTTTGATTTGTAGTCAGTCAATCAAGTTGTAAACATAGATACATGTTGTATCTTAGCTACTGACACACTCAACACATGCAAAGCAAGTAGTTCGACAAGACTTATCATTGTAAAGATCTTCTTTGGACTATAAAAAGAAGATCTTAGACTAGATATTAAAATGCTTAATTCGTGTGCTTAAATCATATGCTTAGAATATCTATCAAGAACAAAAAAACATAACTTATCATCATAAGTCATAGAAACATATAGATTCAAGGTTTGTAACCCTAGTGATAGTGAAGATCACTCGTATTATTATCTTAATAATATTGAATCGTTTAGTGTTAACATTATGTGTTCATTGTTCATTACTCAAGCATTACTTTCCATTTCCAATAACCAAATAACCTTCTAATTGTGGTTAAGTAGATTCCGCATACTTAACCACATTAACTCAAATTATCACATACACAAGTTACAAAGGACTAACATCCTACATAGTGTATTATAATCCTCACACAAAATATACCACAAAAGTTTTGGTGTAATGCCGTTGACACATCAACATACATCTTAAATAGAGTCCTAATTAGACCATTTTTGAATAAAACACAATATGAGCTTTATAGAGGCAAAAAGCCTACCTTAGGATATTTTAGAGTTTTTGGAAGCAAGTGCTTCATTTTAAACACTAAGGATTATCTCACCAAGTTTGACCCAAAGTCTTATGAAGGTGTATTCCTTGGATACTCACAAAATAGTAAAGCATACATTGTCTTGAACAAAGAAACCTCAAGAGTCGAGGAATCGTTGAACGTAACATTCGACGGAAGTCCACCTCCCTCTAAGACATCACCCTTGGTAGATGATGACTTAGTTGAAAGCCAAATGGTTGAAAACCAAGAAAATCTAGATAATGATAGAGAAGATGAACCTTTAAATAAGGAAATAGTCAATATCAAAGAATCTAGAAGTCATCCATTAGATAATGTCATAGGAGAAATTAATGAAAGAACCTTAAGATCAAGAGTTCAAAATCAAAGTAATTTCTTTTGTTTTATTTCTACAATTGAGCCCAAAAATATAAATGAGGCCATAAAAGATGAATCTTGGGTTATAGCAATGCAAGAAGAACTTAATCAATTTGTTAGAAATGATGTTTGGACATTAGTCCATAAACCTAAATGTCAAACCATAATTGGAACAAAATGGGTGTTTAGGAATAAAATGGATGAAAATGGCGTAGTGTCTAGAAACAAAGCTAGGCTAGTAGCTCAAGGCTACAATCAACAAGAAGATATAGACTACGATGAAACATTTGCACCGGTAGCTAAGCTCGAGTCAATTAGGATACTACTAGCATATGCATGTGCACATGACTTTAAACTATTCCAAATGGATGTTAAAAGTGCATTTCTTAATGGTTCTATTAATGAGGAAGTGTATGTCGCACAACCTCCCGGCTTTGCCGATTTTAAAAAACCAAATCATGTCTACAAATTTAAAAAAGCTTTATACGGACTAAAGCAAGCACCAAAAGCATGGTATGATCGACTTAAGACCTTCCTAGTCGAACATAAGTATACCATGGGCCTAGTAGACAACACTATTTTCACTAAGAAAAAGGGATCACATATAATCATAGTTCAAATATATGTGGATGACATCATATTCGGATCAACTTGTCAAGAGTTATGCGATGATTTCTCAAAAATCATGCATGACGAGTTTGAAATGAGTATGATGGGGGAACTAAACTTTTTCTTAGGACTCCAAATTAAACAATTAGATGATGGGATATTCTTCAACCAATCTAAGTACATCAAAGATATGCTTAAGAAATTTGGTGATGATGTACCCTCTGAACGGGTCGAAGGACTCCCCTTCGAGCCTGTACGAAGCCTTCTCTTCGAAGGCCCAGTTCAATCTCTTAAAACATTTCATTGGCGTAAAACCATTCATCTATGAAGTGGTTACCATGTGGAAAGCCGCCAATCGAAGCCCTAAGTCCTTCGGGGTATCTCCTTCGAAGGAACTAGAACGGAGAACCACCTTGACCTAGTCACACCTACGTTCCCTCTTCCCTTAGGCTTTCCCGCCAAGGATGAGATCATGGGTCACAAAGCCCTAGCGGTTACCACAAATCATGGGACGCCCCCATGATCTCTGAATTATGTGCAAGAGCTCTCTAAGGCCAATTTCCTCCCCTATAAATAGCTTAGACGGGCAAGAACAATGGTATGCAATCTAGACTCTCTCATTTCACTACCAACTTATCATATCACATACTTATTCACATGCCGGAGGTGGTTCGCAGGGTCCAACCCCTGCGCAATCACTTAACGTAGTGTCTTAGTATTTCTTATTTCAGGTTAAGAACAAGCTTGGCGCAACCTCAACACCCTATATATCCTTTGATCATCATCGAAGGCCTGGTCGTGCAATTTATTGTACAATCAGTGGCGCCATCCGTGGGACCGCTACAATTGGTCTCGTTATTCCCAAGCTTATAACCAACCAACTACTTTCACTATATATCCGGCATGGATCAAGGGAGAGAAGATACTCCCCCCACCGGGTTTCTCGACCTTGGCGCCAGTACCAATTAACGACTCCAACAACCTTCCCCCAATAACCGCTTCCACGTTCACAACAAGTTCCCACTTTGTCGAAGCCAACCACGAAGCGTATTATTAGCCCAGCCTTTGTCGAAGCCAATCACGAAGCATTGGAGTCCCTCTTAGGGGCTCGCAAGAGGCAAGTTCGGAATGCTGAGATGTGAAGGGAGTTGGAATATTCAAGTGATGACTATGATGAAGAGATGGAAATGGAACTGATTGAACAAATAATTGCACAACCAAGCCTTCGATGGTGATCAAAGGAATAATGGGGTGTGAAGATTGCGCCAAGCTCGTTCTTAACCTGAAATAAGAAATACGAAGACACTACGTTAAGTGATTGCGCAGGGGTTGGACCCTGCGAACCACCTCCGGCGTGCGAGTAAGTATGTGTAATGGTAATGTAGGTCGTAAATTGAGAGAGTAAAGTTAACTTACTTTGTTCCAGCCCGACTAAGCTATTTATAGGGGAGAAATAGGGCTTAGTGGGCGGTTTGCGCATAATTCGGAGATCATGGGGGCGTCCCATGAAATATGGTAACCGCTAGGGCTTTGTAGCCCACGATCTCTGTTTTGGCGGGAAAGCCAAGGGGAAGAGGAGACGTAGGTTTGACCAGGTCAGGATAGCTCTCCGTGCTAGTTCCTTCGTAGGAGATACCCCGAAGGGCTTAAGGCTTCGATTGGCGGATTCCCACATGGTAACCATTTCGCAGGTGAATGGTTTTACGCCAATGAAACGTGTTAGGAGATTAACCTGGGCCTCCGAAGGGAGGGCTGTCTACAGGCTCGAAGGGGAGTCCTTCGACCCGTTCGGAGGGTACATCATCAAGCCCCCCAGTCGAAAGTGATATATACGTACGAGTATAAATTGCATTCGACTCAAAAAATAAACAACATGTTAGTCCTTCCTTCACAAAGTCGTACGAGTATAGAATAAATGCTTAAACAACCTTGCGCAATAAATGCGCCTAATAAATATGCAACTACCATACCCTAGCTTCATCAGCTAGGATTTCGGTAACCACAAACTTATTTTCAAAATTCGAAAGCAAATTGGAATCCGTGTCAAACTCATACTATGACTACACGTGGATGGCTAGGATGAAACAACTAAAAATATACATAAACCCTTTATGATTCCACCTGATCGTACTGTTTCTCTTTGCCCCAAAGTACACATACACACTGCCTGTGTTTCGTGCTTCTACTAAGATTAAAGGTAATTATCCCTCCTTAGTCTCATTATTTCGAATACAAGATGAGTATGGCGGCAAAAAGAACCATTAGGCAACAAAAGTGTACCTTATCAGAACAGGCTTTGGCAGATTTTCTTGAAAAGTATCCCATACCTAAAAAGTATAAAGTGATACTCCCAAACGAAAAATGAAGTATTTTTGATGCCCCCGTTGGGTATGTTGGGTTATATGTTCATGCTTTTACAGAATCCAACTTTAGGATTCCTAATCATCCACTGATCTTAGAATTTTTACAGTATTATCAAGTACACATTTCCAGGTTGAACCCCTTTGGCTTAGCCAAGCTAACCACCTACATTGCCGCATGTAAAGTTTATGGTTATGAGCCCATGCTTAACGTGCTTAGAGGCTTTATCAACCTTTGCCCTGGTGGTGATTGGTTAACCTTAGGTAAAAGAAGTGAACCTGATGTGCCTTGCTTAATAACAAAACCTTTGCCAATATAAGAAAATGGAAAGGTCTGTTTTTCTATGTGCAAGATACTATCATACCTCCCAATCATCGGGCGTTGCTAGATAAAGACGATCGTTTTGACGAGAAACGCTTTGATGATCCTTTGCCGCACTTCGTAAGAAGCTATCCCCTCTACCAACGTCTTGAACGTCACCCACTTGATGTGCAAACGTTTCCTGAGCCAATATTGTTTCTGGCGGGCATTATAGATCATTGGGAAGGTTCTCCCTTGGAACCTGAGATAATCTGCAATGGGAAAAGTATGTATGTACCTGTTCAAATAAAGTAAATGACTTATCTGATGGTATTTATCTCATTCCTTTTTTCTGTAGGGATGGCCTTCAGAAACTTCGTTGTAGCCCGTGGTACTAGAGAGCTTAGTTTTGTCCCCAAAGAGCCAAATAATGTGATCCATGAAGTAGGTTCTCCATCGACATCAATTAATAATGACGAGACTCCGCATTTTGTGGAGACTGTAGCAGACTCCGATGATCCCCTTATCAAGGAATTTCAAACAAGGCTCGTAAGGTCCTCCGATCTTTCAGATAAGAAGAAAAGTAAGAAAGTAAAAGCTGCTATGTCTGTGAAGACTCCTCCGAAGAGGAAATTATCCCTTCCTACCCCTCCGACAAGAATGGTGAAACCCAAAGGCTCTCATTCTAAAACCTTTATACCTACTCCTCTGACGATTCTTGAAGATGATACTCCTGGTAAGTTATCATGCATGCGTAATAATGTCCTTCCTTATATAACTTGTGCTTCTGTCTTTCGCAGGTCTTCCCGATGTTAACGAACTACCCAATTCAACTGCGTGTCGCCATTCGGTTGAAAAAATGACACCTGCTAAATGGAAGGAAATCTTGGATAACATGTCTATGGAAGAGCTTTGCAACTTTCATTCTAAAAGTTATGCTAGGCAGGCTGTTTTGGATAATCATTTGAATTCAAGGACAAGGGAGTTGGTGCAAACGGTGTTGAATGTGAGAGTGAAAATGGATGCTATCTTAGCCAAAGAAAAAGCTAGGGATCATGAATATGATAAATTGGAGGCTAAGTGCAAAGAAGTGTTGGAGAACTTTGAGAAGAATCCTTTTGTACAAGATATGCGAGCCAAGATCGACAGGCTCGAAGGGCAATTGAAGGAATCCCAAGCAAGGTGCGATAGGTTTAAGGTTGAGGAGTCTAAGGTGTCCATCTATAGAGCTTAAATTGAGATGCTTGAGTCCGAATTTACAAGTCTGGAAGCCGAAAGGTCTAGGCTGATTGAGCAGGAGGCCAAGCTTTGCGAGGAAGTTGATAGTCTGAAGTTCCAATGTCGAAGCTTGAAGAAAGACCGAGCTGAGGTAGTTTCGAAGGTTGTTCCTCATGTGGCAATGGAGTTGCATCGTAGCGATGAGGTGGGGGAAGCTATTGGGAAACTGGTGAACGCAGCCATCTTTTATGGTACCTGTACCGCTTTGGAAGAAATTGCTCAGACAAAGAAGCCTGTGGTTTTGTCGGAGGTACCATACTATCGCCCTGATTCTGAGAAAGAATTTGATGAGGCTGGCGATGTGTTTACATCAACAGAGTTCCCTTTCCTAGCTGAGGTAACCAAAAATCCGTTGGCTCCCATAGAAGAACTTTTGGCAAAGAAGCCGATGAAAGTCGATCCTCCATCTTCAACAAAGAAATCTGTTTCTATTCTGCCTTGAAAGGGTCTCTATAATGCTCCATCATGTTTAATGTTCATTTAAGACAATTTATCTTTGTGGCTGTATGGGCTTCGACCCATGCATTAGACAATTGTTTAAACTATTTTTGCTTTGACCATTGTTGGCCTTATTAATGTTAAGTAGGGATAAGAATCCGCTATGAATGCCATGCTTTTCTTCTCGTACGCTTATTATAAACGTACATATACAACCTAAGGTTATAACCTTATTGTGTGTATTTTGAACCAAGATTTTCCGCAATCGTATAATTTGACTGAGACAGAGGGTCGCGACCCACTCCGTCTTTATCCTTAAGTTGCAAAGGGCTTTTATTACCCTAAGACTTTATAGGAAAGTTAATGTGAATTGTAATGGATTCTATTTGTATACAAGACATGTGTCTTGCTTCATCCTTTGACATTGAAACTTGTAAAGTACTTGGCTGAACAAATCTTTGTTGTATATAACGAAACAAGAGATTTTGAGGGAAATAATTTATATCATTAAGTGGGTAGGGAGGATTACATCATTCTGAAAAATGAACACTAAGACGCCTACCATTAATGCTTTTTTCCCAAATGAGAAGAATGCGTTACATGAAATTGAAAAACAGACTGATTGTTTTAAATGTAGTAAGTTTTATATGTAAAACTTACGAAGATTGGTACCATTCCAAGTTCTTTCCATGGCCTCCCCTTTAAGCGTTGTGAGCTTGTAAGCACCATTTCCGTAGGCTTCCAATATAACGTAAGGTCCTTCCCATGTTGGCCCTAGTTTTCCTTCATATTCAGCCTTGCTTGCGCTGTTTAAACGAAGGACATATTCACCTGGTTTGAACGTGGAGGGTCGAACTCGGTTATTATAGTACTTTTCAAACTTCTGTTTATAGATAGCCTCTCTGATCGAAGCTATTTCTCTTCTTTCTTCCAGGAGATCGAGGTTTTCACGAAGCCTTTTGTCATTTGTTTTTTCTTCAAAGTTCACAATGCGTTCTGTTTCGATGCTGATTTTGGAGGGTATGACCGCTTCCGTTCCATAGACCAAGCTAAAAGGAGTTTCCCCATGGCTTGACTTGGGGTGCGTCCTATGTACCCACAGAACTTGGGGTAACTCATCTACCCACCCATGATGACTTCGTCCGAGTCTCTTTTCGATACCGTCTATGATGTCCCTGTTCGTGACTTCAACTTGTCCATTACCTTGAGGATGGTATACGGAAGTGAACGATTGCTTGATTTTTAGGCCTTCACAAAAATTTGGGAATACTCCTTCGGCGAATTGTTTCCCATTGTCGGAGATGATAATGTGTGGAACACCAAATCGGCAGATTATGTGTTCCCATACAAACTTCTCCATATGCCTTCCTGTTACCGACGCTAAAGGTTTGGCCTCGACCCATTTGGTGAAGTAGTCTATGGCTACGACCAAGAACTTTACCCCTCCCGGAGCTACTGGTAGGGGTCCGACTATATTGATTCCCCATTGGCAGAAGGGCCATGCTGAGGTGACAGATGTCATGTCTTGCTTAGGCATTCTTGGAACTTTGGAGTGGATTTGACAAGCTTCGCATTTTTGTATTATCTCTATTGCGTCTCTATGCATAGATGGCCAATAATACCCTAGCTTCATTACTTTTGAAACAACGGAGCGAGGGCCTGCATGCAACCCGCAAGATCCCTCGTGAACCTCATAGATGATGTTCGAAGCCTGTTTTGGTCCCACACAATGAAGCCATAGATATAGGAAAGACCTCCTATAAAGGTTATCCCCAATGAGCCTATATTGGGGAGCTTTGATCCTCACCTTTCGAGCAAGCTTAGGATCCTCTGTCAGAATACCACTGATCAAATACTCCCTAATCGGAGTCATCCAATTGGTGCCTTCCTCGAGTATGACGTCAGAAACTTCGCCTCGTTTAATTGACCTATCAGTCAATACTTCTACTAAAACTTCCTTCGTTAAATGAGCAAATGCCATTGAAGCCAACTTGCTTAAGGCGTCTGCTTTCTTGTTTTGATTTCTGCGAACATGTGCTATATCATATGTTTCGAAGCCCTGAAGGAGTTCTTTAGCTTTTTCCAAATACTGCTTGATGGTGGGTTGCCTTGCTTCGTAGGAGCCTTTAATTTGGTTGGCGACTAACTGCGAGTCTACAAAAATGGAGAGGTTACGAACCTCCATGTCCTTTGCAAGTCGAAGACCGGCTAACAAAGCTTCATACTCGGCTTCAATGTTGGTAGCTTCGAACTCAAAACACAGTGCGTAAGTGTATTCCCTTCCTTCTGAACTAACTAGCATTAAACCTGCTCCTGAACCATCAGAACTTGATGCTCCGTCTGTGTACAATTTCCACCCCTCCTTTGTTTCTTGGGGATTCTCCTTAGGAATTTCTTTATCTTGGCTAGGTCCGGAGGGTGTTTCAGCGAGAAAGTCTGCAAGTATCTGACCTTTGACGGAGTTTCGACCCTTGTACTCTATCTCATGTTCTCCCAGTTCGATAGCCCATTTAGCTACCCTTCCTGATTTCTCAGGCTTCGACAGTATCTGCCTAATAGGCTTGTCAGTCAATACTGTGATGGGATGAGCTTGAAAGTATCTTCGAAGGCGTCTTGCAGCATAAACCAAGGCTAGGATTAGCTTTTCCAACTTCGGATAGTTTAATTCAGCTCCTTGTAGGACCCTACTAACGAAGTATATAGGGACTTGTTTCTTCTCTCTTTCGGCTAAGAGCACCGCGCTGATGCTTTCGAATGATGCCGCAATGTACATGAACAACACTTCGCCTTTGATTGGGGCCGTAAGTGTTGGTAAGATTTCCATAAATTCCTTTAGCTTTTCGAAGGCTGCTTCCGCCTCACAACTCCATTGGAAAGTCTTTTTATCTGTACACCCCTTGAGTGTTTTGAAGAATGGTAAAGACCGATCTGCCCCTTTCGACAGGAACCTGCTAAGTGCCGCAAGCTTCCCATTGAGGCTTTGAACTTCTTTTAGTGACTTCGGAGCTTGAAGATCAGTGACGGCTTTTACCTTCGAAGGGTTGGCTTTAATCCCTTGTTTAGTGATCAGGTGCCCCAAGAATTGTCCTTCCTCCATGCCGAAGGAGCACTTCTTGGGGTTAAGCTTCATATTAATTGCCCGTAATTGATCGAAAGTCTCTTGGATGTCAGAGAGGAGGTCCTCTTCGGTTCTGCTTTTTATTACCATGTCGTCAACGTAGGCCTCCAAGTTTCTCCCGATTTGCTTGTGGAAGGCTTTATCTACTAACCGTTGGTAAGTTGCCCCTAAGTTCTTCAGACCGAAGGGCATTTTCTTGTAGCAGTAGACACCATTTCCTGTGTAGAAGGCTGTCTTTTCTTCATCCTCCTCCGCCATTTGTATTTGGTGATACCCATTGTAGGCGTCCAGAAAACATTTCAAACGGAACCCTGAGAGAGATTTGACCTTCCAATCGATTTCTGGTAGAGGGTAGCAGTCCTTCGGGCAAGCTTTATTGATGTCAGTGAAGTCAACGCACATACGCCACCCTCCGTCACTTTTCTTTACCATGATTGGGTTGGCAACCCAAGTTTGGTATTTCACTTCCCTGAGAATTCCTGCTCGCACAAGCTCATCTACCTCTTTGCAAGCAGCTGCATTTCTCTCTGGTGCCAGGATTCGTCGCTTCTGCTTAATTGGTTCGATGTGTTTGAACTCGTTAAGCTTATGTTCTGTGCCGAAGGGCTTGCCATCGATCATAAGAGTCCTGGGAACTCCTGTCATGTCTGAATATGTCCATGCGAACACATCTTTGTTGGCTTTGAGTAGCTTCTCCAGGTCTGCTTTGAAGTTAGCAGGGAGTTGCTTTCCGATGACCACCGTCTGCTCTGGATAGAGCTCATTTATCACAATATGCTCTTCGGCATCCGTACAACTGAGGATAGCCTTCGGAGGCTCCTCCGGACTTTCCCTAATCTTCTTGCCACTGTCTATCACTTGCCCTTGATTGTAACTGGAGAACACAGTTCCTATCCCATAAGGTGTATGGAACTTTATCGCTGCATGTATAGTGGAAACTACGATACCCATCTTTTGCATGGCGGTCCTTCCTATCAGCAAGTTGTAGGGAGAGTTGGACCTTACAATAGCGAACATGAGGGTTTCTGTCCTTGCGAGCTTGCCTTCTCCAATTGTTATTTCCAACGGAACTTCTCCCAGAGGCCACAAGTGCTCACCAGAAAATCCCACCAAAGGTATCTTCGAATCAACCCGCTGCGACCTGATCGAAGGCTTGAGCTTGAGGAAACAATGCTCATAAATGATTTCGCAGGAGCTTCCACAGTCCATATAGGCTCTATTCACTTCCCGGTTGGAAATGAGGAATTTGATGACTACTGGATCATTTGAAGGGACTTGGCCTGTGAGAGGAGGAAAAGTTACTTCCCCAATTGCATTACCCTCCTGCTCCGTTACCTTTCTTTTCAAGCTGGCTTCGCCCCAACGAACCATGAGTATTGGGGCTTCGAGAGGAGTAGTATCTTTAGCCAATTGGGTGTCGGTCATATTTTCCTTTCCCTTCTTTATGCCCTTCACCAAGTGTGCTAATTGCCCGGACTTCACAGCTTCTTCTATCTGTTTCTTTAACTCTCTACAACTGTTCGTATCGTGTCCATAATCTTCGTGAAAGTGACAATACTTGCTGGTATCCCTGCTTTTGCCCTTACTTGTCATACGAGGGAGTGCTTCGAAAGCCTTAGCAGCCCTCTCCGTAGCAAGTATTTCCTTTGGAGACTTGGTTAGACTGTTTAACAAACCGTGGTTGGGACCTTTGTTGTACGGAGAAAACCTGTCTCTGTTCTTGTTCCTTGACCCTTCCCACGAAGAATGCTTCGAAAACTTGTTATTGCCGTCTCTGTCTATTGGAGCCCCATTAGTGGATACCTCTTTCGCTTCGATCCAAGTATACGTCTTTTCCATTAACCCTTTGTAAGTTGTCGGAAGGTCAGTGGACAAGAATTCCACCAAACTCTGATTTCGAAGACCATGTACGAAACCCGAAATACGCTGATCTTCATGAAGACCCAAAATCTGCAAAGTCTCATCGGTGTACCTAGTAACGAAGGCCCTTGTGCTTTCGTTTTCCTTTTGTTTGTTGTTGTGCACCGTTAAATGAGTCCATGTGAACTTCTTTTGCTGGCTGAAGTGTGACCGGAACTTAGCCTTAAGATCATCAAGATTGACGATGCTACCGGGCTTTTGCCCATTCCACCAAATATGAGCAGAATCCCGTAGGGTGTATGTAAACATGTGACAGGCCACCGGCATAACCCATTTTTGCATTTTGATAGCCCCTTCGAACAAGTGTAAGAAATTGTTCGGATCCCCCTTCCCATCATAAGTCCCAATGTGTGAAGGCATTTTCAACCCATCAGGCAATGGGTAATCTTCTATCCACCTAACGAAGGGTGTAGCTGAACCCATAGGGTCTGAGTATAGACAATTGTAAGGTGGTGCATACATGGGAATAGGATTATAGGGATTGTTGCTTTGGGGCATTCCCATAGGAGTTTGACTTGGGTAGGACTGATAAGGTGTATTCATGGCAAACGGATAACCGTTTCCCATGGCATACGGATGGTACGCCATAGGATACCCGAAGGGTATGCTCCCATAAGTTTGAGGGAGGTTTGGGTTATTAGGCTGTCCATTTACTGGAGGATATAAATTCTGAGGATAAGACTGAGTTTGGAACGAGGGGTACATACCATTGGGAGGAAGATTTCCTCCCATATTAATTGTAGGCGGATTGCCTTCTACGCCTGATGCGTGAGAAGGCTGCAACGGAACCCCAGCTTCAGTCCTTCCAAGATGAGCTGCTAGCAATGGAGGCAAAGTCACCCCCACTTCTTCCCTTCGTTGGCTCCTACCATTAGAGCCTTCGGTAACTGCCCCTTCTCTCCTTGTCGGAGCCCTCTCGGGAACTCCTTCGAAACCAACGGACCTTCTACTTAGCCTTCGACTGACTGGAGACCCAATCCTTAAGGCCGATAGAGTTGCTCCTTGGGTCGGAGGCCTAGGTTCCATCTCCATTTCTTCATCATATTCATCACTTGAGTATTCCAACTCCCTTCGCATCTCAGCATTCCTGACTTGCCTCTTACGAGCCCTTAGGAGGGATTCCAACACTTCGTGGTTGGCTTCGACAAAGGCTGGGCTAATAATGGGCTCCGGATTGGCTGATGTCGAAGCATGGTGGTTGGGTGTTGTTTCTGGGTGAGAACGTGTGGTGAACGTGGAAGCGGTTATTGGGGGAAGGTTGTTAGAGTCGTTGATTGGTATTGGTGCTAGGGTAGAGAAACCCGGTGGGGGAGTATCTTCTCTCCCTTGATCCATGCCGGAATAATAGTGAAAGTAGTTGGTTGGTTATAAGCTTGGAAATAACGAGACCAATTGTAGCGGTCCCACGGATGGCGCCACTGATTGAACAAATAATTGCACAACCAAGCCTTCGATGGTGATCAAAGGAATAATGGGTTGTGAAGATTGCGCCAAGCTCGTTCTTAACCTGAAATAAGAAATACGAAGACACTACGTTAAGTGATTGCGCAGGGGTTGGACCCTGCGAACCACCTCCGGCGTGCGAGTAAGTATGTGTAATGGTAATGTAGGTCGTAAATTGAGAGAGTGAAGTTAACTTACTTTGTTCCAGCCCGACTAAGCTATTTATAGGGGAGAAATAGGGCTTAGTGGGCGGTTTGTGCATGATTCGGAGATCATGGGGGCGTCCCATGAAATATGGTAACCGCTAGGGCTTTGTAGCCCACGATCTCTGTTTTGGCGGGAAAGCCAAGGGGAAGAGGAGACGTGGGTTTGACCAGGTCAGGATAGCTCTCCGTGCTAGTTCCTTCGTAGGAGATACCCCGAAGGGCTTAAGGCTTCGATTGGCGGATTACCACATGGTAACCAGTTCGTAGGTGAATGGTTTTACGCCAATGAAACATGTTAGGAGATTAACCTGGGCCTCCGAAGGGAGGGCTTTCTACAGGCTCGAAGGGGAGTCCTTCGACCCGTTCGGAGGGTACATCATCAGGAACCTAGGCCTCTGACACAAGGAGCAACGTTCTCAGCCCTAAGGATAGGGTCACCAGTTGGTCGAAGGCCAGGTAGAAGGTCTGTTGGGTTTGAAGAAGTCCCGGAGAGGGCTCCGACTAAGAGAGAAGGGGCGGTTGCCGAAGGTTCCAAAGGAAGGAGCCAACGAAGGGAAGAAACGGGGGTGAATCTACCTCCATTATTAGCAGCTCATCTTGGAAGGACTGAAGCAGGGGTTCCGTTGCAGCCTTCTCACGCATCAGGCATAGAAGGAAATCTGCCTAAAATTAATATGGGAGGAAACCTTCCTCCGAATGGTATGTACCCCTCGTTCCAAACTCAAACTTATCCTCAAGGTTTATATCCTCCAGTAAACGGGCAGCCTAACAACCCTAGTCTCCCTCAACCTTATGGGAGCATACCCTTCAGACATCCTACGGTGTACCCTCCGTATTCCATGGGAAACGGTTATCCATTTGGCATGAAAACATCTTATCAGACCTACCCTAGCCAGACTCCTATGAGAGTACCCCCAAACCATACTCCATACAATATTGTTCCTATGTATGCACCACCCTATAATTGCCTATATTCGGACCCTATAGGTTCGGCTACACCCTTCGTTAGGTGGATGGAGGACTACCCATTACCTAATGGGTTGAAAATGCCTTCGCACATTGGTACTTATGATGGGAAGGGGGATCCGGACAATTTCTTACATTTGTTCGAAGGGGCCATTAAGATGCAAAAGTGGGTCATGCCCGTAGCCTATCACATGTTTACATACACCCTACGAGATTCTGCCCGTATTTGGTGGAATGGGCAAAAGCCTGGCAGCATTGTTAACCTCGATGATCTTAAGGCTAAGTTTCGGTCACACTTCAGTCAACAAAAGAAGTTTACAAGGACTCATCTGACGGTGCATAACATTAAACAAAAGGAGAATGAAAGCACAAGGGCTTTCGTTACTAGGTACACCGATGAAACTTTGCAGATTTTGGGTCTACATGAAGATCAGCGCATCTCTGGCTTCGTACAACGCCTACGAAATCGAAGTTTGGTGGAATTCTTGTCCACTGACCTTCCGACAACTTATAAGGGGTTGATGGAAAAGACATATACTTGGATTGAAGCAAATGAAGTGTCTACTAATGGTGCTCCGTTCGACAAAGAAAAGTTCTCGAAGAGTTCTACGTGGGAAGGATCGAAGAACAAGAACAAGAACATAGACAGGTTTTCTCCGTACAACAAAGGTCCTAACCATGGTTTACTAGGAAGCCTAACTAAGTCTCCAAAGGAAATACTTGCAATAGAGAGGGCTGCTAAAGGCTTCGAAGCACCCCCTCACATGACAAGCAAGGTTAAAAACATGGATGCAAGCAAGTATTGTCACTTTCATGAAGATTATGGCCATGATACGAACAGTTGCAGGGAGCTAAAGAAGCAGATAGAAGAAGCTGTAAAGTCCAGGAAATTGGCACATTTGGTGAAGGGTATAAAGAAGGGCAAGGAAAAAATGTCTGACACTCAATTGGCTAAAGATGCTACTCCTCCCGAAGCCCCAATACTCATGGTTCGTTGGGGCGAAGCCAGCTTAAAAAGAAATGTGACGGAGCAGGAGGTAAATGAAGTAGGGGAGATAACATTTCCTCCTATTACAGGCTAAGTCCCTTCGAACGACCCAGTGGTCATCAAAGTCTTAATTTTCAACCGAGAAGTGAACAGAGCCTACATGGACTGCGGAAGCTCCTGCGAGATCATATACGAGCATTGTTTCCTTAAGCTCAAGTCTTCGATCAGGTCGCAACGGGTTGATTCGAATATACCTTTGGTAGGGTTCTCCGGTGAGCATTCGTGGCCTTTAGGAGAAGTGCCATTTGATATAACAATTGGAGAAGGCAAGCTCGCAAGAACATAAACCCTCACATTTGCTATCGTAAGGTTCGACTCTCCCTACAATTTTTTGACAGGAAGGACCGCCATGAAAAAGATGGGTATTGTAGTCTCCACTATACACACAGCGGTAAAATTCCATACACCTTATGGGATAGGAACCGTATTTCTAGTTACAATCAGGGAAAGGCATGAGATGTTGGCAAAAAGATCAAAGAAAGTCCCGAGGAGCCTCCGAAGGCCATTCTAAGTTGTACATATGCTGAAGAACGCATTGTGATAAATGAGCTCTATCCAGAGCAAACGGTGGTAATCGGTAAGCAACTCCCTGACAACTTCAAGGCAGACTTGGAGAAGCTACTCAAAGCAAACAAGGATGTCTTCGCATGGACGTACTCAGACATGAAAGGGGTTCCCAGGACTCTTATGATCGATAGCAAGCCCTTCGGCACAGAGCATAAGCTTAATGAGTTTAAGTACATTGAACCAATTAAGCAGAAGTGACGAAGCCTGACACCTGAAAGGAACTCAGCTGCTTGCTAAGAGGTGGATGAACTTGTACGAGCAGGAATACTTAGAGAAGTCAAATACCAAACCTGGGTAGCTAATCCAGTTATGGTAAAAAAGAGTGACGGAGATTGGTGAATATGTGTCGACTTCACCGACATCAACAAAGCTTGCCCGAAAGACTGCTACCCTCTACCAGAAATTGATTGGAAGGTCGAATCCCTCTCGGGGTTCTGTTTGAAATGCTTTTTGGATGCCTACAAAGGGTATCACCAAATACAAATGATAGAGGAAGATGAGGAGAATACAACCTTCTATACAGGGAAGAGTGTCTATTGCTACAAGAAAATGCCCTTCGGGCAAAAGAACGCAGGGGCAACTTATCAACGGTTGGTAGATAAAGCCTTTCACAAGCAGATAGGGAGGAACTTGGAAGCCTACGTTGACGACATGGTAATAAAAAGTAGGACTGAGGAAGACCTACTCTCCGACATTCAAGAAACCTTCAATCAATTGAGGGCAATCAACATGAAGCTTAACCCGAAGAAGTTTTCTTTTAGCATGGAAGAAGGACAATTCTTGGGACATCTGATAACGAAGCAAGGGATTAAAGCTAACCCTTCGAAAGTCAAATCCATCACTGATCTACAAGCTCCAAAGTCATTGAAAGAAGTACAAAGCCTAAACGGGAAGCTCGCAGCACTTAGCAGGTTCCTGTCGAAAGGGGCAGATCAATATTTGCCGTTTTTCAAAACACTCAAGGGGTGTAGAGATAAGAAGACTTTTCAATGGAATTGTGAGGCAAAAGCCGCTTTTCAGAAGCTGAAAGAATTCATAGAAATTCTACCAACACTTACAGCCCCAATCAAAGGCGAAGTGTTATTCATGTACAATGCGGCATCCTTCGAAATCATCAGTGCTGTACTCTTGGCAGAAAGGGAAAAGAAGCAAGTCCCAATCTACTTCGTCAGTAGGGTCCTACAAGGAGCTGAGTTAAACTATCCGAAGTTAGAAAAGCTAATCTTAGCCTTGGTTTACGCTGCAAGGCGCCTTCGAAGGTACTTTCAAGCTCATCCCGTTACGGTATTGACTGACAAGCCGGTTAAACAGATACTGTCGAAGCCTGAGAAATCGGGTAGAGTATCCAAATGGGCTATCAAACTGGGAGAACATGATATAGAGTACAAGGGTCGAAACACCGTCAAAGGTCAGATACTTGTAGACTTTCTCGCTAAAACACCATCTGGACTTAGTCAAGACAAGGAAATCCCGAAGGAAAAGCCCCCAAAGATGAAGGAGGGGTGGAAATTATACAGAGACGGAGCTTCAAGCTCTGATGGTTCAGGAGCAGGTCTAATGCTGGTCAGTCCAGAGAAAAAGGAGTACACTTATGCATTATGATTTGAGTTCGAGGCTACAAACAATGAAGCAGAGTACGAAGCTTTGCTAGCTGGCCTCCGACTTGCAAAGGACATGGAGGTTCGTGACCTCTCCATTTTTGTAGACTCGCAGCTAGTTGCCAACCAAATCAAGGGCTCTTATGAAGCAAGGCAGTCCACCATCAAACAGTATTTGGATAAAGCTAAAGAACTCCTTTATGGGTTCGAGTCCTATGAGATAGCACATGTTCGCAGAAACCAAAATAAGAAAGAAGATGTCTTAAGCAAGCTGGCTTCGATGGCATTTACTCACCTAACAAAGGAGGTTTTGGTGGAAGTATTGGCCGATAGGTCAATAAAATGAGGCGAAGTATCTGACGTCATACCTGAAGAAGGCTCCAATTGGATGACCCCAATAAGGGAATACTTGATCAGTGGTATTTTTCCAGAAGATCCAAAACTAGCGCAAAAGGTCAGGGTCAAGGCTCCCCAATATAGACTTATTGGGGATAATCTCTACATGAGATCCTTCTTATCTCCATAGCTTCGTTGTGTGGGGCCAAAGAAAGCTTCGAACATAATCTACGAGGTACATGAAGGATCCTGCGGTTTGCACGCAGACCCTCGCTCCGTTGTCTTGAAAATAATGAAGCTCGAATATTATTGGCCGTCCATGCACAGGGACGTGATAGAGATAATACAAAAGTGTAAAGCATGTCACAACTTTTTTTTTCAGCTTTTTATGTGGGTGTTGATTTTCTTGAAATTTTTGTCATTTTCGGCTCTAATTTTGTCTAGTTTAAAATCCGAATTATGCAAAACTTAAAATACGAAAATTGTAGTTTTTTTTGCCATTATTTACCCTGAATTTTGAATCGCTCAAATCTGATATGATATGAGTAATATATCGCACGTTAAAGATGACGTCTTAATCATATTTAGTGCACACAAAATGTTTGATAAAATGCATAAAAGAGATTTTTCTTATAAAAGTACATTTAAATGCACTAATTGGTGTACCATAATACATCTTTTGTTAGTTTTAGCTTTTTTTAACTGATGAACAAAGACTAAATGATGAAAAGACTAACTGATGAACAAACAACCAACTGGTAAACTGATGAACAGTGTGACCATAACTGATGAACATTGTGATTTTTTTAGACAACTGATGAATATTATAATTCTTTTAGGAAAACTGATAACCTGATGAACATTATAATATTTTTTAGGAAACTAATGAATTGATGAACATTATGGTTTTTTATTTTATTATTATTATTATTATTATTATTATTATTATTATTATTATTATTATTATTATTATTATTATTATTATTATTATTATTATTATTATTATTATTATTATTATTATTATTATTTTGTTAGAAAACTGATGAACAACATAATCTAACTTATGAACATTGTGATATGACTGATGAAAAAATAAAGAGAACTGATGAACATTGTAATAAACTGATGAACATTGTAATAAACTGATGAACAACTCTTTTTATTGATGAATAACACTTTTTATTGATGAACAACACTTTTCATTGATGAACAAATGAACAACTCTTTTATTGATGAACAACACTTTTATATTGATGAACAATATTTTTTATTAATAAAAATAAAATAAATCTTTTGCGATGGTAAGAATCTTGTTAATGCCATGAGTCTTAATAAAAAAAAGTAAGTCCCTCATGAACAAAACGTCGTTATTAATGAACAAAAGTAAAACGGGTGAAAATCATAAACAAAAGTAATATGAAAGAGAAAGTTAATAAACAAAATCATATTTTGATGAACAAGATTAACTGATGAACAACAGTTAATTAATTAGTTAATATGTCTTGTTCATCAGTTAATATTGTTCATCAGTCTTGAACAAGATTAATTGATGAACAACATTAACTGATGAAGAATACTAACTGATGAACAAGATTAACTGATGAACAAAACTATCTGATGAACAAACGTACATTTTTTCTTAAATTAACGATTAAAAAACATCACTCTTTGAATCTTATATTAATAAAATGATTAATAATGCGTTGTGGTACAAAAATTAGAGCATTTAACGCAATTTTAACACTAGAAATCTAAGCTAGACATTTTATCAAACACCTTGTGTGCAAAAAAAATGACTAAAACGCCATCTTTAACGTGCAATATCTCACTCATATCATATCGGATTTGAGTTATTCAAACTTCTGGGTTAAGGGTGGATCAAAGTCTACAACTTTCACGTTTTAAGTATTTCATGATTCGGCAATTTTGAAGGTAAAGAATACTACGCCATTAAAACTTTCTATAGTTTATGTTTTGATCACATTTTGCGAGTTTTATAGCATTTTAATGGTAAGTGTAGTTTTACTAGTCGTTTAATGAATGTGCAGTGTTAAGTGTGGTGAGATGAGATATATTGGTAGCTTTCTGTTTATTGCGGGATAAGAAGGGTTAGATCATGTGCTTTCTAACTGGTTGCGTGAGATGTTGAAAATGTTCGTATGCATGCTTGCCGGTTGATGTTTATACCATTTGTTCAAAAAAATTGATGTTTCTACTATAATAAAAAGTTAATTTATGAAAATTCAAATGCATATAATTATTTGATTGTATATGAAGTTTTACTATGAGTAGATCATAAGAGTGTGAAATGACGTATTCTTGTAGAATTGTCACGGCTACTTAAATGACATACATTTAGCAGTCTTTTGATGAAGGTATTGTGGTGAGACGAAGTATATAGGCAGGTCTCTTGTTTAGCGAGGTACCAAGGTTCATAGGGATAAGATCATGTACTTTTTTAATGAATTGCATTCGATATTGAAAATTTTAGTATTCATGCTTTGCAATTGATGCTTATAGTATGTTAATTAGTTAATTTGTGTAAATGCGGAAGACATTATTATTCCAATCATATGACATTTACATATTGTTGATTCTGAAGTTTACAATATGACAATTTCGTCAGTAATTAATTGCATAACTTGTCATTTATAAGAATTTGTTTTCATACAGAGGTGATGTTCTGTTTGCTAAAAGCTATCATAGTTTATGTTTTGATGCCATTCTGCCAAATTTATTGCATTTTGATGATACCTAATATTTATGGGATAGAGATGGGGAGGTGTATTAGACGGTATTAGATTAGTTGGCCCATGTCAAGCCTCGTTGTGGGCTTGAGTCCGTTAGGGTTTTATCATATGTACTCTATAAATTTTTGACGATTAATTTTAACCTACGGGGAATTCTATAATCTAATAAGGTGTACGTTTAGTGGCTGTTTGATGAATGTATTGTGGTGAGTTTAGCGATATAAGATTTTTTTTAGGGCTAAGATTAATAGATGAGTTTCATTTGTTTTTTGAAGGAGTGGGAGTGTTACTATGCTTGCTTGACAATTGATGATTATGCTATGATAAGTAGTTATTTGAATGGTTTAATGTAGAAAATCGAAAGTGTTGAATTATTTTATTAATATGAAAATACAGTTTTGTGCAAACTTAGTCCCTTTATGGCATCGCATATGTATTAAGCCCTTGTTGTTTATGTTGAATTAACTGTTTGAGATTTACGAGATCTTATTTATCATTAGCTTCGAATACACATTGTGTAGAATCTGAATAATTTGTTGTTCATGAAGATTTAAGTATTTCTGGATGTGATAATGGCTCATTTATAGAAGACTAAAATACTATTCAAACTATATTAAGTTGCTTTCAAGATGTGTATTCTGTTTGGCGTTCACTAGGACCAATATACTTGCTTTCCGACTGAAGTGATATGGTATATCTTTATAACAAACTGTCATCGTAAATGTATGAATTGTAAAAATGGGTAACATAATTGAAAACCGATAACTGTGTAAAGATTAAATCGAAAAGGAGGGATGTGTAGAAAAGAACGAAAAACAGAGCAATACGTAGAGGGAGAAATTTAAAAACAATGAATTATGCGAAATGGTCAAATTGATAACATATAAAGTCTTGAAAAAGGAAACCTCATATGAGGCAAAAGTCGATTGTAGTCTTTTGTTTTATGATGCTTATAAGTTATAGCCCATGAAACCATTGTCATAATGTGTGCATGTGTCGATATCATAACTTTGTTATCTTGTTTACTGTTATTGATCATGATTGATTCAATGTTGCATGTAAAAGTATCTGTTTTATGTTTCAGAGATTCCAATTTAATTGCTAAGTTCTCAAAATTTTCTTGTAACAATCAGGTAGAACGAACATGCCACATTCCACGAACAAAGCTTCCAAGGCCAAGAGGACTGGGAAGTGTCATGTGTGTGGGGACACGGGACACTATGCTCGCGACTGCAAAGAAAGAAAGTCTGACTCTGTGAAAGAGGTGCTTCAGGACACGGCCAGGAAGTGTTACGTGTGTGGGGAGACAGGACATTTTGCTCGGGAATGCAAAAAAAAAAAATCTCAAACTGTGAAAGTGGTGCTCAAGGAAACAATAGGCTCAGGGACTCGATCAAACAAGAAGGCTGAAGGCTGGTACTTGTTTTCTAGATCCACAGCGCACGTTTGCTACTCTAAGGACATGTTTGTGGACTACAACCCAATGAAAGACCACGAGGTGATTTTGGACAACAATGATCATGTTGATGTAGCTGGGATTGGTACAGTGGTGCTTCGCTTCACCACAGGCAAGGTTTTGACTCTTTCAAATGTTCTTCATATACCCCAAATCAGTAAATGCCTTGTATCTGTCTCCAAACTCAATGATCTTGGATATAGCATGTCTTTTGGGGGTGGGGGATGTATCATTAAGAATAGCCACGAGGTCATAGGTAAAGGTTACATAGAGGATGGAGTGTATCGGTTGAGCTTACTGGAAGAAGGTATAGTTAAGAAAGTGGTGCATGATGAAACAATAGGCTTGGTGATTGCCAATGAACACCCAGAGTTGACCAAAGCAAGGGCTCGAGGGTGGTACTTGCTTACTAGGTGCACGGTTCATGTTTGTAACTCGAGGGACATGTTTGTTGACTACCAACCTGTGACAGGTCATGAGGTGGTTTTGGAAGACAATAGTCATGTTGAAGTAGTCGGGTTTGGAACAGTGAAACTTCAGTTGACTAGTGGGAAGGTTTTGACTCTTGAAAATGTTTTTCATATGCCTGCAATCATCAAGTGTTGCATATCTGTAAGAAAACTTACTATGATGGGATTTATTGTGGGCTTTTGGGGTGAGGGCTGTGACATTAAGAAGGGTCATGAGATCGTGGGAAATGGATTCGTCGAGGATGAATTGTATCGGTTGAGTGTCGTGGATGAAGGTCGAGGTGCTTACTACAACCCAATGATTGATCACGAGGTTAATTTGGACAATAATGATCATGCGGATGCGCCAGGGATTACTACAAATGCCCCTCACTTCACCACTGGCGAAGCATTTAGTCTTCCAGAAGTTCATTATGTACCCACATTCAGTTGCAACGTCTTATCCGTAAGCAAACTTGATGATATGGGAATCACCACATATTTTGGGGGTGGGGAATGTTTCGTCAAGCAGGGTCACGTGGTCATTGCGAAAGGGTACAAGGAGGACGGATTATATCGGACAAGCTTCATGGAAGAACCCCGAATTGCCAAAGTAGTGCATGATGAAACAATAGGCTTGTTGATTTTCAATGAACACCCAGAGTTGACCAAAGCGAGGGCTCGAGGTTGGTACTTGCTTACTAGGTGCACGGTTCATGTTTGTAACTCGAGGGACATGTTTATGGACTACCAATCAGTGACTGGTCATGAGGTGGTATTGGAAAACAATAGTCATGTTGATGTCATCGGGTTTGGAACAGTGAAGCTTCGGTTGACAACTGGGAAAGTTTTGACTCTTAAAAATGTTCTCCATATGCCTGCAATCATCAAGTGTTGCATATCCGTTCACAAGCTTATAGAGATGGGATTTAGCTTGGGCTTTGATGCTGAGGGATGCTATGTTAAGAAGGATCAGCAGATCGTGGGGAATGGGTACACTGAGGATGGATTGTATCGATTGAGTGTCATCGATGAACGTTCAGGTGAGAATCAGGCGTGAGCGTGGTTGTTTAGATTACCACTTTGGTTAATGGTAGTTTTTGTCCACAAACTCTTCTAAGTGCATACTTTTAACCTCATGTTTGCTATAGAATCTAAAGTTGTGGTTAAATCGTAATGTCTTACTGAAATTGATACTTTTGCTGAAGATTTATGTTCGGTATGGCTTTATGCTTGATAATCGATTAGCTTATTATTCTAGTCAAATTTACACCACATTGCGGTAGCTTTTATGTTATCTATACTACATATGATGTAGGGATGAATCTCTCTCCTCTTAGTCTTAAAATTAAGATTTACAAGCTATAATGCTTATTGTACAATACACAAAGCATTATTAATGATTTTTCTCATCAATCTTAATTTTAAAACTTACAAGTCTTAAAGCTTAAAGTACAAAATACAAAGCACTATTAATTTGGTCAAGATATTTAATGTAGTCAATTAATTAACTGGTCAATAAATACAATTAATGTAGTTATTAAAACACCCCTTACATAAGAAATACAAATTATTAAGCATATTGTACAATCAACTTAAGCACAATTCTTGCATTAAATGTTACTAATACAAATAATAAGTCACATTATACAAATATTCAAGCACGAACGGGCAACGGGCCAAATGGGCTCGAGCCCGAACGGGCACGGGCCAAACGTGTTAGAGCCTGAACGGGCATGGGCCAAACGGGCATGGGTTAAACGGGCTAATGTTATACGAATGACTTTAAAAAAGACCCAAAAAGACGACATATATTACTTAGTTAATATCCGTAAATTTATTATCAAAAAGAACATAATAAACTAAAATACATAATTCACCGGAAAATATAATTTCAGGGTACCCGCCGCCGCACCGCGCGGGTACCCTGCTAGTGTATATTAGTATATGTATACAGGTTTTGGTACAAACAGCCTATAAAGATACACTGCGCTGGAAGCTGAGTTTCAGTTCAGAATATGCATCTGCTCCCAAGGTTGACACAACGCGTCTTCAAACACTTGCACTTATAGATGAAGTGTAGTGTTATGAGCGATGAACCCATCTCGTTTGTCACAGGACATGACCGCGTCTAATTTACATGTGAATATAGTAATGTTCAATAAATGGTTAATGAATCAATCACCATGGCTTTGCTAAAAAATAACAATTCCAAGAAAATAAGGTTTAAGAGGAATGATGTTTCCAACAATGCTATTAGTTGTGTATACTTTCTTTGTTGGAAGGGAGTTTATCCCAGTTTATTTATCATGGTTCAACTAATCTGGAAATGAAAGTTTTGATAGTTTCGACTGGAAATGGATATTTATTCAACATTTGAAATGTAAATGTTACATTCTTTTCCGCATGCTTAATTAAGAGAGTCGATGTTAAATTCTTTTTCACGGCTTAATTAAGACTACTCCTAGTGGGAGCGTGACAAGCCAAATTCTTCACCATGTAACGCGTGAGCACTATTAGGTGCGTTTGGGTGGTGCGTGAGGTGAGCCAAAAATGCTCACGAAAGGTGAGCCGGTCACCACTTGGTTTGTGAGTGTATGTGGCGTATTTAGTGGAGCATGTATGTATAAAAGTGAGTATTTTAATGAAAATTGAAGGAGAGGTAACCATCGAGGGTGAAAAGTGATGGGAGATAAAAAGATAAGGGTAGGCGGAGTGCCCCAACGGGTTGCCCAAAGGGCTTTTGAACCCGCCGGTAACACCACCCCGTGCCCAGCGGGTTGGCTTGGGTGGGCTGGTGGGAGGGTTATATACCCTGTGAGCATGCCGTTGAGATATACGTTAGAAGGGGGCTTTGTGGAATTTTTTTTTTTTTTTGTCCTTTGTCAAATTTGACCGTTGCTTGCATTGAAAAAAAAAAAAAAAAAGCTTAAATTATTGACCGTTGCTTGCATTGAAAAAAAAAAGCGCCTCACATCTCATTCTTCCTAAACATTAAAAAAAAATGCCTCATCTCATTATGCATTTCGTGGCCTTTAATAAAAAAAAAATAACTCCTCTATCTTCATCTTCAACCTTTCAAACCACCATGGATCCAAGAAAGCTAAAAGGGGTTGCTAAAACCGGACGTGGACGGGGCTCTCGACAACAAATGGGTCGGCCCCAACCTCAAACGCAACGACCTGTCGAACCGTACTATCGTCCCGCACCACCGGTTGTCGATCCTTATTATCCTCAACCTTATGCATACAATCATCCTCCTCCTCCTCGACAAATGCATCCAAATCAATACGTAGTAAACCAAACGGTGGAGGTCGAGTTCGAGCCGTTGGAGCCGTACGCCTACCGTGATCCTCTTCCCAGTACCGACGATGATGATGATGAAGACGTCGTCCCAGAAACTCAACAATAACCGTTTGGTACAAATTTAAAGTTTTTATAATTCATACTTGGTTAGTACTTTTTATGCCTGTTTGGGTATAGGGTCCTCCTCGACAAATGGATGGCATTGTGATTTGTTAGCAATTAATTTATTAATTGTGAAGTGATGGTCATTTGCTAAATGGAACTTAAGTGTCAAGTGTAATATTTAGTCTAGTTAGTGGGCTAATGGCATTAGAAGTGTTAGTATCTTAAATGTATAAGTGTAGTGCTAACATTAGCCCACACAAGAGCCCAAAGAAAAGCCCACCAATTGACTTGGTGTTGGCTGTGTCGCTATATTTAAACCACACACATTCTCATATCATAAGTCTTGTGTATGCCTCATAGTTTAGTGTAAGAGAGTGTGTGTGTGTTTCCATAAGTCTTTGTATTATTTCTTCCACAAGTGATAATCATTCGACTACAAGTTTATACCATACGATCCACATACTACTCTTCTTGTTCTATACGATCTTGTGAGTGTCATCATACTTGTGTCGTGTGTTTGTGTGATAAAGAAAAGGGAGTTCGATCTCTACAAGTGGTATCAACGAGCAAGGCTTCAAGGTAGGAAGTATTTTGTGTTTGATCATCAAGACTAAAACACCCACTGTTATTTTTCTTTAAGTAGAAAAGTTACATTTTGTGTTTTTTTATCTTCGATTCATACGCAAAATCAAGATCAAAGGTTGTGTTTGTTTGTGAAATATCGACTTGGTTTATTATCTAGTGAGTATCTCTCAATCGAATCTAGTGTTTATATGTTGGATTCTTGTTTGTTCTAAGTTGTTTGATCGACAGTAATTCCCAAAGATAGTACAAGATTTGTTTTTGGATATGTTGTGATTATTTTGTTGCGTATAATAATTGTTTGTGAATTATTGAGTTGAGTTGACAATAGTTGTTAAGAGTTGGTGAGTTGGTGAAAGTTGGCAGTGGAAAAGTCTTACATGCATGGGCATAGCATGGACAAGTGACTAAAGGACAAGAAGTAGGTGAAACTGCCACTTATCGCAAATCAGAAGGACCCAGCGTTTTATCGCAATTCGTCATAAGTTGTCGCAATCTTGTAAAGATTGCGATAAGTATCGGAATTGCCAATTCTATCGCAATTCAAAAGCTGGCTTTTATCGCAATTCAGAACTGTGACTTATCGCAATTCAAGTCTGAGGAATTTATCGCAATTGAGATTTCACTGTTTTATCGCAATTCAGCAAAATAGCTTTGTCCGACAACTTTTATCGCAAACCGATCTCGGACAGAACAGCCAATTCAGATATCGGACAGAACTAGATTTGCAAGTTGACAGATTCAGTCCCTCTCTTTTCCAGCAGTTTTTGGGAAGTTTCAGAATTGACAGTTTTGGCCCTCGTACTTGGTTTAAACGACTTCAAAGTTAAATAACTTTCAAGGATTTGATTCGAACGTAATTTCGTCAACACCAAAAGTGAACTCGGTATTTTCGCGCTTGTATAAGTGTGTAAAATACTTCGACATATGGATATCTACCCTCTTGTATAAGAGTGTTAGATCTTTTATATAAATTACCAATTTATATAAATTAGATATATATTTCTATCTAAATTGACATTTTGCCATAATTTGTATAAATTTTGGTCAAATTGAAATTTCTATAGAAATTTTCATTTTATCTAAATTATAATTTACATAACTTTTGTCGAACTTGTGAACTTTTGACTTTGTCTTAATTATACTCTAATCAAATTTAGTAACTTTATTTAATTTGTTTCGTTTATCTACACTACAACTTCAACGATCATCAACAACAAACCAAGGCTTCACAACAACAACCAAGTTTAACCTTCAACAACAACTCCTATTTTGTTGAAACGATCCTCAATCCACTTTATCATACAAAATTTCAAAGATGACTACACAACAAGACATTCATGCCGCTGGTGCAGAAAACCGACCTCCAATGTTAGAAAAAGGTGGTTATCTTCCATGGACGAATCGTATGCTTCGATACATGAGAACCAAGCCTAATGGACAAGGTAGACTCTTGATTAAATCCATTGAGAAAGGTCCATTCAAGTCTCGTAAGATTGAAGTAACAGCTGGAAATCCAGATGTAACACCTCCCGTCGAAGCAACATACCGAATCCAAGAGGAATCGGATTATACGCCAGAAGATTGGAAGCAAATTGAAGCAGATGACTTGGCAATGCACTTAATCCAACTCGGTTTACCACAACATATATTATGTGCTGTAGACAGTTGTGAAACTGCCTATGATATGTGGGAACGAGTTAGACGGCTCTGTCATGGCACCAAAATTGGTAAACAAGACATAGAAAACAAGCTTCTAACTGAATGGGAGAAGTTCACATCCACTCCAGCTGAACAGATTGAATCTTACTACACACGATTTTGTACTCTAATGAATGAGTTGATCAGAAACAAGTTGGCTCCGACCCAAATTGTTCAAAACATCAAGTTCATTAACAACCTTCCAGAGGAATGGGGACGATATGTCACTATTGTCAACCAAACAAAGAACCTTCACGAGGTGAACTATGATCTGCTCTATGACTTCCTAAAGCAAAACCAAGCAGAGGCAAATGAAGTCAGAAAAGAGAAACTAGCAAAACAACATGATCCTCTTGCACTCATTGTCCAAACACCTACACCTGCAACAGTCAATACACAACCCTCTTCATCCCAACAATTCATGCCACAACAACATATTCCACAAACACCGTTCTACCCACAACAATAACAAGTAATCCCACAACAACAATACCCGCAACACCCAGATCAAGATGATCAGGATGAGTCAACTGCTGCTTTGACTCAAGCTTTTGCTTACCTAACAAAAGCATTCCAAGGACGCTACTCCACACCCACCAACAACAATCAACGAATCTCATCAAACACTCGCAACAAGCAAATTGCACAGCCGAGTTTCAACATGGGACAACAAGGACAGATGGTTGGGGGATATGGGAATCAGCAGGGATATGCTCCTAGATATCAGTTGGGTAATCAGACTGCAGGGCAGTATGTTGGTAATCAGATGGGTCAGTATGCAATGAATCAGATGGGTACAGTTGTTGGTAATCAAAGGGGTCAGAATGCTGGGAATCAGTTTGGGAATGTTGCTGCTCAGGGAGCTGGGAATATGAATTAGGGTAATGTGATGAAGTGCTTCAACTGTCAGGGTATTGGTCATATGGCTAGGAACTGTCCAGATAAGTCGAAAAAGAGGGATCCAGCTTACTTGCAGAAAGCATTATTGTTGGCACAGAAGGAAACGGCTGGGTTACAGTTGAGTGCTGAAGAGAATGACTTCATGGCTCTTATGGATGATGCAGAAGATCTTGAAGACATCGATGTAAACTGCATTTTCATGGCAAATCTCCAGGAGGCTAAGTACGACACGGATTCGGAAGCACCTCCTGCTTTTGACACCAATGCAGTTTCTGAGGTACAACCATATGCTACATGTCACAATAATGAAATGTTTGATATGTCACCTCAAAATGAACAGCATCCTGCAACTCCTAATCTCACTTACGATACATATATGGACGAACCAAGTTGTAGCAATACTAATTTGGTAACTCCAGATATGGATTCTAATGGAGACTTCGAGTCACAGCATACTGAGAATGCTGAGGAAACACGTGCTTTGTTTGGATCATTATTGCAAAATTGTAGTATTGAAATTGAAAAGGTCAAAAAGATCAATCGCAATGTTAAGGCCGCGAATGCAAAATTGACCACTGAGCTTGAGAGTTATAAGGATAATGCAAGAGCTTATGATTTTAATAACAAACAACAGTCAGAACTTGAAGTTAGTTTAAGAACTTCTGAGTTAAGAGAAAAACATTTGCAAATCAAATTTGACACCTTAGATGTTAATTTGAATGTGCAAATCAAATCTCTAAACAAGAAAATTTCTGAATTAACAAACCAGCTTTCAAAACAAAAATCAACTTATTCTAATCTTGAAAAAGAAAAGAAGGAGTTGAATGAAAGGTTTTCAAAACGTGAAAAGGATCTTCTTAAAGAGATCACTGACAAAAAGGAAACCATTGCAAAGTTGGAAGATTTGCTTGTAAAAACGGGTCATTCTACACAAACAATTAATTTGTTAATTAACGATCCAAACCCGATTTTACATACAATAAAGAAAATGGCTATCGGTTGTGAAAACCCTTATTATCTCAAGAAAGCTCATAAAAATCAGAATGTGTTATATAATGGTAGTGTGCTAAATGCTTCACATGATCCTCCCAAGGTTCATGATTCGGATGAAACGATAGAGCTTTCCAAATAGAGTAGAATTAAAATGAAACAAATGAACCGAGAATTTCAACCAATTGATTATAACAAGCTTAATACAGATTCTGGAGTTCATCTTGTTCAAAAAGAGTCACAAATATTTTTCAAAAGACCAGTGGCTGTCGCAAAACGCATAGTTGTCTCAAAACATCTGTCTAACATCGAACAAATGGCATCTAAAAACACTTGTGACACAAGTGCAGCTAGACTATATTTGGTTGATCTTAAACAGAGAATTGAAACACTTCAACATATTGTGGCATCCAAAACAAACAGTCAACAGCTAGACTGGTTTCCAAGTGTTAATACTGAACTGAAAAAGATTTTTGAAAAAGAAATTAATCCTCATATTGCAGCAATCTATGCGGTTGTTCAAAATGTGGAACATAATCTTTTGAAAGAATCAGCAGAATTCGTTAAGGACCACAAATCCTTAGTGAAGGAGGCTAATGAATACTTGGACCGCATAAAGGTTTTGGAACAACATAATGACATACTCTCTGAAATAGCTCTATCGACCGAAATTATGTCTATTATTTACCAAACATATTCTGTTGAGGATGATGAAAGACTTCGGGCTGAGACTTCTGAAATTGTTATAAAATATGAAAAGGCACTTGCCAAGATTGAAAAACAAAATGTCACATATTTTAAACAACTAGATCAGAAAAAGGAAGAATGCAAGTATGACAAACTGTCGTATGAGCGTTCCTACCACAACATGCAAAAACAAATTGATCTTTTGAAGTCTTAGCTTGAAAGTCAAAAAGGGAAGGGTGAGGAAACTAAGGGTATAGCACCATCAACCCCCTTACCTAATGAGAAACAAAAAGAGAAAGTTGTTGTCGAAACATCAAATGTAATAGCGTCTGGCCTTTATAGGATTAGTCCCACTACTGCATCTGCCTCTACATCTAAAACATATAGGGCGATAGACAAAAGTAAAAAGGATAATCCAAACGAGTCTAGGAATGCTACAACAACATCTCAGGACAACAACACAAATTCTAATGAGTGTGCCTTACCTTCTACAGGATTAGAAAGCACCTCTAGGAGCAGACAAAAGTCTAGGATCAATAACAAGAACACTAGAGTCACGCCTGTTTCTGAGTATGCAAGCAAGGAAGTAGAAGAACACCCTAGGAATTTAAAGCTTTCAAATAAGAAACATATGTCATCTGAATGTAATGTTAAGACTAGTGTTTTGAATGCATGTAATGACTCTGTTTGTTTAATGCAAAAGAAATCTTTGTCAAAAAATGCTTGTGATGATATTGTTTCTGATAACGTGAATGATATGCCAGAACAAAAAAAGGTTCCTTCAGTAACTAGGGCTAAGTCTAGATATATTCGAAGACTTATTGCAAAAGCTAAGAAAACCACTAGTCGCCTATTGCCTAAGGATCACATTAAGTTTTGTGCATGGAGACCAACGGGTAGAATGTTTACACTTAAGAATGGCACATTAGAAATAGTTCCCAATGCAACAACGGAAACCATCTCTAAGTGTAATTCACCTGTTACATCTAACCCCCTGGAACCAAATGTTAAACGGTTTCCATATACAAAATCATCTGTTCTTCGCAGGTCATTGAAATCTGTCTTTGGATTTTCGACTCGGGTTGCTCCAAGCACATGACCGGGAATCTGAAGCTGCTGATCAACTTTGTATGGCAGTTCATGGGGACTGTACGGTTTGGGAATGATCATGTTGCAGCTATTCTGGGTTATGGAGATCTTCGGTTTGGAAATTACTTGATCACTCGGGTTTACTATGTCGAAGGGTTGGGACACAATCTGTTCTCAGTCGGGCAGTTTTACGATGCTGATTTAGAGGTTGCATTCAGGAGAAACACTTGCTATGTTAGGAATTTGGTTGGAAATGATCTCTTAATTGGGAATCGTGGCACCAATCTCTATGCTATTGACATAAACCAAATGGCCTCTTCATCACCAATTTGTCTCATGACCAGGGCAGGCGAAACAAAATCTCGGTTATGGCATAGACATTTGTCCCATCTTAACTTTGACACCATAAACAAACTTGCCAAAGACAACATCGTAAATGGTCTCCCAAAGTTCAAATACACCAAAGAACACTTATGTCCATCCTGTGAGCAAGGCAAGAGCAAAAGAGCAACATATAAACCTAAACCCGTACCCAGATCGGTTGATAGGTTACATTTGTTGCATATGGACTTATGTGGCCCAATGAGAGTTCAAAGCATAAATGGGAAGAAGTGTATTCTTGTAATCGTTGATGACTATTCAAGATATACATGGGTAAAGTTTCTGAGGTCAAAAGACGAAACACCCGGCATCATCATCACCTTTCTGAAGCGGATTCAAGTTCTACTTCAAGCTCCAGTTAGGATTGTAAGAACTGATAATGGCACGGAATTCACAAATCAGGAGTTAAGAATATATTTTGAAGAATCTGGTCTTACTCACCAGACATCAGCTGTTAGAACTCCACAGCAGAATGGGGTAGTGGAAAGAAGAAATCGAACTCTTGTGGAAGCTGCTCGCACAATGCTGATTTATTCTAGTGCACCATTATTCTTATGGGCTGATGTTGTTGCCACTGCCTGTTTCACTCAGAACCGATCCCTAGTTCATCCAAGATTCAATAAAACCCCGTATGAACTAGTAAACAACAGAAAACCGGATATTTCTTATCTTCATGTATTTGGCGCTCTGTGCTATCCAACGAATGACAGGGAAGATCTGGGGAAGTTGAAAGCTAAGGGTGATATTGGAATCTTCATTGGTTATTCGGAAAACTCGAGGGCATTCAGGGTGTATAACAGGAGAACGAAAAAGATCATGGAGACGATGAATGTGAAGTTTGATGAAATTTCACAAATGGCTTCTGAGAGACTCGCTCTAGAACCCGTGCTTAACCCGATGACTTTCGGACATATCAGTTCGGGACTCGCACCTCAAAGAGCTCAATCAATTCATAAAGAACAACCCACAAATCAGGAACTGGATAATTTCTTTGAGTTTATGTATGATGAATACTATGGTGGCGCTTCGACAAATGCATCTAACCAACGTTCCGCTGCACCCGCTCAAAATCAACAACCACCACCACCACCACCAAATCAAGATGCATCAACAACATTCGAAGCTGGCGCACCAACTCCCTCCACGTCATCAACATCTACTCCAGCAACTCCAGTAATTGAAATTGTTCTACCAAGAATTGATGAGCAAGCACAAAATAATGCGGTGTTAGACGAAGAACTATTCGAAAACCCGTTTGGAACGGAATCTGCTGAATCATCTTCCAGATTACATGAACCGTCTAACATGCATTCGTTCAGTCCAAGGTACCCTTCTACGTTACAGTGGACAAAAGACCATCCAATAGAACAAGTTATTGGTGAACCCTCAAGGCCAATTCAGACGAGAAAACAACTAAACACCGATTGTGACATGTGCATCTATGTCTGCTCAGTCAGTCTCATAGAACCTAAGAACATTCGGGAAGCAATGGCAGATAATGCCTGGATTGAAGCGATGCAGGAAGAACTTCTTCAATTTCAAATCCATGACACCTGGGATTTAGTTCCAAGACCAATTGACAAGCTCGTCATTAATCTTAAATGGTTATGGAAAAACAAAAAGGATGAAGAAATGACTGTAATTCGCAACAAAGCTCGTCTGGTGGCAAAGGGATACAGACAGGAAGAGGGGATAGATTTTGAAGAGTCATTCGCGCCAGTAGCAAGGCTTGAGGCAGTCAGGATTTTCTTAGCTTATGCAGCTCACAAGAACATCACAGTTTATCAGATGGACATCAAGACGGCTTTCTTGAATGCAACTCTGAAAGAAGAAGTGTACGTGAGTCAGCCAGACGGTTTCGTCAACAAAGATCATCCAGACTATGTCTACAAGTTGAAGAAAGCTATCTATGGTTTGAAACAAGCCCCAAGGGCGTGGTATGACGAGTTATCATCTTTCTTGTTGTCAAATAATTTCACCAAAGGAACAATTGATCCGACCTTGTTTACAAGAAAATACAAAAATGACATTTTGATTGTTCAGATTTACGTGGACGACATAATATTTGGGTCCACTAATCCGCAACATTCAAAACATTTTGAAAATCTCATGAAAAGCAAATTTGAAATGTCCATGATGGGTGAATTAAAATTCTTTGTAGGCTTACAAATTCATCAATCCCCACGTGGAATTTTTCTTAATCAGGCTAAATATACAATTGAGATTTTGAAAAAACATGGAATGGAAAATTGTGACTCTGTTGGTACACCAATGGTCACCTCACCAAAAATAGGCGCTGATTTATATGGGAAACCCATGGATCCGAAGAAATATCGGAGCATGATTGGGTCTCTCATGTACCTAACTGCTAGTCGACCAGATATACATTTTGCTGTTTGTTTACTTGCACGGTTTCAGGCAAGGCCTACCGAACTTCACCTCCAAGAGGTTAAACGAATCTTTCGGTACCTACGAAGAACCATTAACATGGGACTTTGGTATCCGAAGGATTCGGAGTTTACACTAATAGCATTTTCAGATGCAGACCATGCCGGTTGCCAAGTTACAGCAAAGAGTACATCAGGCGGAGCACAATTTTTGGGAGAAAAGCTAGTAGGCTAGTCATCAAGGAAACAAGACTGCACTGCTCTATCAACAACAGAAGCCGAGTATGTGTCTCTATCTGCGTGTTGTGCCCAAGTTCTATGGATGAGGACACAACTAACAGATTATGGTTTCTCTTTCGATCGCATACCTTTATATTGTGACTCGAAAAGTGCCATAGCCATCTCGTGCAATCCAGTGCAACGCTCGAAGACCAAGCATATTAGAGTCTGCTATCACTTCATAAAGGAGCACGTCGAAGAGGGTACTGTTGAATTATTTTTCGTGAAGACTGAATACCAGCTCGCCGATCTATTTAAATAAGCCCTCCCAAAAGATCGGTTTGAAAACTTAGTTCGTCTAATTGGCATGCGAAGCCTAACTCCCGAAGAGTTAGAAAGTCTTCTCGAATCTTTGTGAATTATCTCATGAAGCTTCGCATGTAAATATTTTTCAAAAAACAAAATATAAAAATAGAAAATTTCAAAAAGACATAAAAAATATAAAACACAAAAACCAAAAATATTCTTCTCACGACATGTCTCTGGTATAATCGATATTCTGTACGTATCTAGAAATGTGTAACACCCCCAAAATCTGGTTTAGCGGAAGCATATGTGTGTGGGTGCTACTGAATTGGTATCACAACACAAAGTATAAAGAATGGTTTTATCTCAACCATTTAAAATAGATTTCATATTCAAAAGTGGTTTGTTTACAACATTTCAAAGATGGTGCGGAAATATAAGACCATAAAAGATTTCAAGTGGTCCCAAATATATCCAAGTCTTCTATGACCATGCCATGCCATGCCAAAAGCCTTCACCATTAGATTATCACCTTAAACCTGAAAATACATGCTAAAAAGGGTCAACACGAGGTTGGTGAGTTCATAGGTTTAAATATTAATGAATGTGGAACACCAGTTTATAATATTCAGTTAAGCGGTACGCTCGTAATGACCAGTACGCCCGGTAGTGTGACCGTTACGCCCGGTAATGTGACCGTTACGCCCGGTAATGTGACCGTTACGCTCGGTATGTGACCGTTAAGCCCGGTCTTGTCCAGTACCCCTGGTCTTTGTGTGTGTCATGTATACATATAACGCATTCGCATGAACAATCTAGTATTTCAGCCAAACAGTCAAATATTGAGTAAACAATTCTCATATTCAAATAAACAGTCATTAAGTTTAATTAAAAATGAGCATGTATTCTCCCCCAAAACAGTTATAAAACCAGTAAAAGTAGGGGCCATGAACTCACCTTGATAAATAGCAGTCAGATCACAAAATAGTTCAGACAGGGTTCAGCACCGACACGCGACCTAGATTAGTAAGGTTTGTTTTAGTCCACAATTCAAGTTCAAGGATTTCAATTATTTCAAAAGTTCATGTTGGTGTTGCTGGTGTGGCAGCATTTAAGTTAAAACCATGTTTTTAACGTTAGTAGTTGTTGGCTCAACGGAGTGTACGAACGTACAAAAGAATAATGATAGTGACTCCTTGGATCGACAAAGATTGGAAAAATACGCACGAAGGATAACAACTATGGAATGCCAGCGTGATCGATATATAGAATGTTGGCGTTAAGTGAATGTACACGTGTATATTGGTCTCTGAAAAAAAATAAATGTGAAGTTGAAAAAGGTTTCACGAATATACGATGAGTTATAACTCGTGTTGAGAAAATGTTGTTTTAATAAGTTTGGAGTTTAAAAGAAAATAATCGTTCCCATTTACTTGACTTATACAAGTTTTGACATGACCGTTTCAAGTTGTAAGTTATGAAAAACATTTAGCTAGTTTATGATTTCGAATTTAAATATTTGCTCGTATATGTATATACGTTGTCAATAGTGAAAATTTATGCTTTTCCATTTAAAATATTTTTACGTCATATATACATATATACATATTATTTAAAAATTAAGTGTTTGAATCCAAGTGTCTAGCAAACGTTTTCGTTTTAAAAGTTCACGTCGTGTGTCCATTTTTATTCATAAGACTTGTAGTAATTGTTAAGACTGTAAGTTGTAATATTTATTTCTCGTCGAGTTCTTTATATATGTAGTTGATTTATATATATATATATATATATATATATATATATATATATATATATATATATATATATATATATATATATATATGAATGATCACCAAATAAACAAAGGTCGTCGTATTTTACTCAATGGCATGTGTGTCGAGGAGGGGGAAAGGGGTTGTGGCCCACTTGATACAGTGAACCAGGCTCAAACTTGGGCCTTTAGCGTAGTTGGCCAGCGGCCTGTTAAGATAAAAAGAGGAAGGGTCAACAATTTACAGCCTACTCCTCACAGTTGGGCTTCGGCCCAAGCACAAGAATGATGCACAGATTTTTGAAATTGGAGGTAAGCCAACACAAAAATGTACAGGCCTTTAAATTCAATACAGTTTGGTTCTTTTTCTTTTCCCTCGCTGGGAAATAGAACACAGTACAAGGATTGAATTTTTTTTACCCATGTCGAAGATGCCCTTTTGCGCTCATAATTTCGAGCACACTTAGCTAAGATTAACGGGTTGAGGCGAGACCTTGACCAAGGTTCTTGGTACAAGAGCACTAGCATTTTGGTCTCGTTGGGAACCAACGAACCAAACATTCATGTGTGCTGTTGAAATCGACTAGGATGTCGATTTCCACACAAGGGTTACTAACTAGGCTTATGAACTCAACATGAAATAGGATCTTTGGAGTTTATTCAAGGGCTTGAATGGCTTTGATAAGACTCGAGTTGAGTACTACTCGACTCGACTACAACACCATCATAAACACGAACTCAAGTGAATTCTTCGGACTCAACCAAAACGACAAGTCTAAAGGCTAAGAACACTCACTAACTTGTTTTAAAAATAGACTTTTCTTTTCTTTTTCTTTCTTTCTTTTTTTTTTTTTTTTTTTTTTTTTTTTTTGACATAACCACAAACACTTTTTGAGCATAACCCATGAGTAGAGACCTTAGCTTGTAAGCTTTCTAAATCAACTTTCCTCACATTCAACAACACAAAACATCACAGGAAACAAGTTTTTAGTGACCCATTTTGGCTATCCTAGTTTGACCACAAGTGTACGAGTAGGAAAGTGTTCACAGTGGCTTGTTTGGGTCGATTTAACCATACCAAGCTCACATTAAATTAGAAACTTTGACAACATCTTAACATAACAAATCTAATAACACGAACAATTCGACAAGGATTATACCGTAAGCACAACATCAAGATTTGAGCCAACACTAGATCCTACATGATATTTTCAGTTTCAAGACTTGTTTTACCACACCACAACCAACAATTTATTCGACAATTTCATAACAATCACAATAAAATTTATATACCATTCGAGAGTTTTTAATAAAACATAACCCACATAATTAACATATACGCTGATACTTCAAAAGATATCACAAGATTGACTATATATTTGGTGTCGATAACCATATAAAAGTTTCACAAGATTTCTTAACAAAGTAACAGAAATGGGTTTAAACCTTACAAAGGGATTTGGATGATGATTCGGTTCTAGGAGGTATAGATGAGAACTCCAACCCGGTTCCAAGCAAGTCACACTCTTCTCTTCTTAATCACCCTCAATTGAGATAAGATTTGATGAGTTTGAATTTTACTTGTGTGATTTGCTTCTCCTGGAACCAAGCTTATTAAGGAGTGACCCATGGTAAACCCTTGACCCATTTTCGGCCTAGGAAGAGAGGTTTAACCATTTTTGGGTTAACTTCTCTTGGTCTTGATGAAGATTCAACCTCCAGGGGAGGGTTTTGAGTCTCGATGATCTTGGAAAGCAGGTAAACGCCACTGTTGATGGTGATAATATATGGGATTGTGGCAGGGAATCTCCCTTGCGTGTGGTAAAGTGAAATTGTGAAAGGGAATAGCAGAAATATTTGAAAGGTACCTTCTTTGATCCGGTTATTGCTATGGTTTATGTGGGTTTGTGTATTGACTATCTTGAAGAAGGAGATGAAAAAAGGAGAGGATAAGAAAAGTCAGTAAACTCACGTGTGGGGGTTGGGGTGTGGGATAAGATTGTTTTATTTCATTTATTGTCAAGATTTTTGTGTATTAAGTGTACCCCGTGTCCTGTTTAATTAGGGTTTATTTGTGGTAACGCGCCTTCGCGTAAACATGAAAAATATAATTTTGGAGCCGTTTTCCCGTTACTGATGTAAAATAATTTTTTCGACTCATAAAAATAAATTTTAAAATCCAACCTTTACTAATGTGGTGTCGGTACGCGTGTGGTGTCGGTTTTTCGGAAAAACAAGATAACCTCTCGTTTTTGATTCGTTAGTGTCTGAAATTGTTAGGAAAAGATAAATTCACTTTTACTGATAAGTTTAAATAATTTTGGTGAGTTATTGTACGCTACTGCGTGCGGGTTTTCTTCCCGAAGTAGATACGTAACATATAATTGTTTAGTTTAACAGTTGTGCAATAATAAATAGAAATTTATTATTAAAATATTAGTGGAAAAGTACCGGTTGTCACATCCTTCCCGCCTTAGAAGGAAAACCGTCCTCGGTTTTCACTTAGAGTTACCCGATAGAGTTGAGAAAAATTGAGGGCATTTACGCTTGATTTTGAATTCGAGACCTTTTCGAAAATTTATTGAGCTTTGACAGTTGAGATGTGAATTGTTTGCTTTGAAGTACAAGGTTCTTGAGGTGACTATTCCCATCATAGGAACATAGGTGATCAGGCTATGTTTAATTGAGGATTGATGATGCCATGTTCGGTTTAGTCAAGGTAGCACTGAGTTTGAAACAGTATTGGCCATTCTGTTAGTAATCAAAATAGTTTATAAGAGAGGACGACCGTATATAAGTTTATAGCATAATAGCTTGCAGGAAAATTTTCAAATGTGGTTTGCACGACAGCGAGCGTAACCGAGAGAAGTCATCATAACGCCTTGACCCAAAAGTTCGAGAATTCATTAGATGGAGATCCATACAATGCAATGAAAAGAAAAGGAAAGAAAAGAATCCTTATGAAGGTACAAATACTCGAGGAAATACAATCCAAGAAAGTCTAGACTTAGGTCTTATTATGTAAAGCAGGGAGCACTTTCTCTTTAAGCATTGTTATCACCCGTGTCGTTGTTGAGGTCCTGGCAAGCTTCTCCTCCTTCTATTGCGTACACGTTCCCACGAGTTCCTCCTCCATTCTGATTCCTCAGCTCTAGGCATTCACTCCTGAAGTGCCCTATCACTCCACACTCATAGCAGGTTATTGTAACGTTTGGGTCCATCACGAGGGTAGGAGCCTTGCAATCTTTGGCTTTGTGTCCGATCTTTTGGCAGTTCCCACACTGAGTGGGGCAAGGTCCGTTGTGGTGAAATCGACACTTGTTGCATTTGGGTAAAGTTCCAGCATAGCCTTTCTTCTCTCCCGACCCAGCAGCATAGACCTTGGCGGCCTCTCGTCGCATGTTCTGGTTGTTGTTGTTGTTGTCCCTGGGGTTATCATCCCATTTTCTTTTGTTATCTACCACCTTCTTGGTGGTATCCTCGATTACTTGGTCCATTAGCTTGTTGGCCACTTCCATAGTCTCATGGAGATCAGTAGTCTTGAAGGTGGTGAAATTACCCTTGATGGATGGGGGTAATCCTCCAATGTATCTCTCCAGTAAGCGAGCTTCAGTTTGGACCATCTCAGGGCATAGTAGAGCCAACTCTTGAAAGTGTTGGTTGTATGTAGCAATGTTGGTACCCTGCACCTTGAGGTTCCAGAACTCGACCTCCAACTTTTTAATCTCATTGCGAGGGCAATACTTTTTGAGCACCATTTCCTTGAAATGTTCCCAGTGCATTGCGTAAGCGGTGTCATAGCCAGCAGACTTCAGATAGTTATTCCACCAGGTTAGAGCAGCATCCTTGAAGGTGAACGATGCATACTTAACCCTGTCTTCCTCCGCACAACTACATATTCGAAACACAGTCTCCATCCTTTCCATCCATCTGACCAAAACAACAGCTCCCTTGGTTCCTCCAAAGCTTCCAGTCATGGTCTTTCGGAATTCCTGATAGGTGCAGCCGCGGTTGTTGTTGTTTGTAGGTCTTGAGGTTCCGACATCAGTAGTCGAGTTGTTTACATTCGTTGCAGCCAATGCTACTGCTACACGGTCATTAACCAACTGATCCAGCATGGCTTGATTCACAATAAGTGGGTTTGCTCCATTCCCAGTTGGAAGAGTGGTAGCAGTAGGTCGACCACGTGTGGTCTTGGTTGTTCTTCTTGTAGGATCCATTTATCTACATCGTAAAAGATAACAACGAATGAGGTTTCAAATGAAAAAACTATATCACACGAGGGTATAATCATCACAGGTAGAATACGCGGAAAGTCGACAATGAAAGAAGAAGTACAATTGAATAGACAATCACACTTGTCATAGATTAATAGTCGTCACGTGGCTGGAGACTAGGTCTTGCTTCCCAATCGACATGTCCTCTCTGAATAATGAAGGAAGAGTGAGACCTAACAGTGATGCGTCCTACGATTAGATGTCTTAAGGAACCATGTTTTAAGACGATAGGTTGAGGTCCTGACCAACTTGATTGGTGGATTTCAAGATGATGGTGAATTAGGTGTTTCAAAAGAATTGAGCGAGCGTTCGAACTCGGAGTCGGGTAGTGAAATTGTATCGGGGAAGGTAAGTTGTGACAAGTACGGTATGTATATATAAGTATGTAGAAAATACTTTTGGTATATAGTGTATGATATAAATCATCAAACGTTAGAGCATAGCATATAGTTGTGTCAAGTAAAACAGTAATTAAGGCAACAGGCTTGGCAGGCAAGCATGTGGCGGTCATAGGGTTTTGGTTTTGTAAAAGTGGTTATAGTCTAGGTTTTAAAAATACCCAGTTCTCTATAACCTAGGCTCTGATGCCAATCTGTAACACCCCCAAAATCTGGTTTAGCGGAAGCATACGTGTTTGGGTGCTACTGAATTGGTATCACAACACAAAGTATAAAGAATGGTTTTATCTCAACCATTTAAATTAGATTTCATATTCAAAAGTGGTTTGTTTACAACATTTCAAAGATGGTGTGGAAATATAAGCCCATAAAAGATTTCAAGTGGTCCCAAATATATCCAAGTCTTCTATGACCATGCCATGCCATGCCAAAAGCCTTCACCATTAGATTATCACCTTAAACCTGAAAATACATGCTAAAAAGGGTCAACATGAGGTTGGTGAGTTCATAGGTTTAAATATTAATGAATGTGGAACACCAGTTTATAATATTCAGTTAAGTGGTACGCTCGTAATGACCAGTACGCCCGGTAGTGTGACCATTATGCCCGGTAATGTGACCGTTACGCCCGGTAATGTGACCGTTACGCTCGGTATGTGACCGTTACGCCCGGTCATATCCAGTACCCCTGGTCTTTGTGTGTGTCATGTATACATATAACGCATTCGCATGAACAATCTAGTATTTCAGCCAAACAGTCAAATATTGAGTAAACAATTCTCATATTCAAATAAACAGTCATTTAGTTTAATTAAAAACGAGCATGTATTCTCCCACAAAACAGTTATAAAACCAGTAAAAGTAGGGGCCATGAACTCACCTTGGTAAATAGCAGTCAGATCACAAAATAGTTCAGACAGGGTTCAGCACCGACACATGACCTAGATTAGTAAGGTTTGTTTTAGTCCACAATTCAAGTTCAAGGATTTCAATTATTTCAAAAGTTCATGTTGGTGTTGCTGGTGTGGCAGCATTTAAGTTAAAACCATGTTTTTAACGTTAGTAGTTGTTGGCTCAACGGAGTGTACGAACGTACAAAAGAATAATGATAGTGACTCCTTGGATCGACAAAGATTGGAAAAATACGCACGAAGGATAACAACTATGGAATGCCAGCGTGATCGATATATAGAATGGTTGGCGTTAAGTGAATGTACACGTGTATATTGGTCTCTGAAAAAAAATAAATGTGAAGTTGAAAAAGGTTTCACGAATATACGATGAGTTATAACTCGTGTTGAGAAAATGTTGTTTTAATAAGTTTGGAGTTTAAAAGAAAATAATCGTTCCCATTTACTTGACTTATACAAGTTTTGACATGACCGTTTCAAGTTGTAAGTTATGAAAAACATTTAGCTAGTTTATGATTTCGAATTTAAATATTTGCTCGTATATGTATATACGTTGTCAATAGTGAAAATTTATGCTTTTTCATTTAAAATATTTTTACGTCATATATACATATATACATATTGTTTAAAAATTAAGTGTTTGAATCCAAGTGTCTAGCAAACGTTTTCGTTTTAAAAGTTCACGTCGGGTGTCCATTTTTATTCATAAGACATGTAGTAATTGTTAAGACTGTAAGTTGTAATATTTATTTCTCGTCGAGTTCTTTATATATGTAGTTGATTTATATATATATATATATATATATATATATATATATATATATATATATATATATATATATATATATATATATATATGAATTATCACCAAATAAACAAAAGTCGTCGTATTTTACTAGATGGCATGAGTGTCGAGGAGGGGGAAATGGGCTGTGGCCCACTTGATACAGTGAACCAGGCTCAAACTTGGGCCTTTAGTGTAGTTGGCCAGCGGCCTGTTAAGGTAAAAAGAGGAAGGGTCAACAATTTAAAGCCTACTCCTCACAGTTGGGCTTCGGCCCAAGCACAAGAATGATGCACAGATTTTTGAAATTGGAGGTAAGCCCACACAAAAATGTACAGGCCTTTAAATTTGGGAAATAAACCCAATACAGTTTGGTTCTTTTTCTTTTCCCTCGCTGGGAAATAGAACACAGTACAAGGATTGAATTTTTTTTACCCATGTCGAAGATGCCTTTTTGCTCTCATAATTCTGAGCACATTTAGCTAAGATTAACGGGTTGAGGCGAGACCTTGACCAAGGTTCTTGGTACAAGAGCACTAGCATTTTGGTCTCGTTGGGAACCAACGAACCAAACACTCATGTGTGCTGTTGAAATCGACTAGGATGTCGATTTCCACACAAGGGTTACTAACTAGGCTTATGAACTCAACATGAAAGAGGATCTTTGGAGTTTATTCAAGGGCTTGAATGGCTTTGATAAGACTCGAGTTGAGTACTACTCGACTCGACTACAACACCATCATAAACACGAACTCAAGTGAATTCTTCGGACTCAACCAAAACGACAAGTCTAAAGGCTATGAACACTCACTAACTTGTTTTAAAAATAGACTTTTCTTTTCTTTTTCTTTCTTTCTTTTTTTTTTTTTTTTTTTTTTTTTTTTTTTTTTTTTTTGACATAACCACAAACACTTTTTGAGCATAACCCATGAGTAGAGACCTTAGCTTGTAAGCTTTCTAAATCAACTTTCCTCACATTCAACAACACAAAACATCACAGGAAACAAGTTTTTAGTGACCCATTTTGGCTATCCTAGTTTGACCACAAGTGTACGAGTAGGAAAGTGTTCACAGTGGCTTGTTTGGGTCGATTTAACCATACCAAGCTCACATTAAATTAGCAACTTTGACAACATCTTAACATAACAAATCTAATAACACGAACAATTCAACAAGGATTATACCATAAGCACAACATCAAGATTTGAGCCAACACTAGATCCTACATGATATTTTCAGTTTCAAGACTTGTTTTACCACACCACAACCAACAATTTATTCGGAAATTTCATAACAATCACAATAAAATTTATATACCATTCGAGAGTTTTTAATAAAACATAACCCACATAATTAACATATACGCTGATACTTCAAAAGATATCACAAGATTGACTATGTATTTGGTGTCGATAACCATATAAAAGTTTCACAAGATTTCTTAACAAAGTAACAGAAATGGGTTTAAACCTTACAAAGGGATTTGGATGATGATTCGGTTCTAGGAGGTATAGATGAGAGCTCCAACCCGGTTCCAAGCAAGTCACACTCTTCTCTTCTTAATCACGCTCAATTGAGATAAGATTTGATGAGTTTGAATTTAACTTGTGTGATTTGCTTCTCCTGGAACCAAGCTTATTAAGGAGTGACCCATGGTAAACCCTTGACCCATTTTCGGCCTAGGAAGAGAGGTTTAACCATTTTTGGGTTAACTTCTCTTGGTCTTGATGAAGATTCGACCTCCAGGGGAGGGTTTTGAGTCTCGATGATCTTGGAAAGCAGGTAAACGCCATTGTTGATGGTGATAATATATGGGATTGTGGCAGGGAATCTCCCTTGCGTGTGGTAAAGTGAAATTGGGAAAGGGAATTGCAGAAATATTTGAAATGTACCTTCTTTGATCCGGTTATTGCTATGGTTTATGTGGGTTTGTGTATTGACTATCTTGAAGAAGGAGATGAAAAAGGGAGAGGATAAGAAAAGTCAGTAAACTCACGTGTGGGGGTTGGGGTGTGGGATAAGACTGTTTTATTTCATTTGTTGTCAAGATTTTTGTGTATTAAGTGTACCCCGTGTCCCGTTTAATTAGGGTTTATTTGTGGTAACGCGCCTTCGCGTAAACATGAAAAATATAATTCTGGAGCCGTTTTCCCGTTACTGATGTAAAATAATTTTGTCGACTCATAAAAATAAATTTTAAAATCCAACCTTTACTAATGTGGTGTCGGTACGCGTGTGGTGTCGGTTTTTCGGAAAAACAAGATAACCTCTCGTTTTTTATTCGTTAGTGTCTGAAATTGTTAGGAAAAGATAAATTCACTTTTACTGATAAGTTTAAATAATTTTGGTGAGTTATTGTACGCTACTGCGTGCGGGTTTTCTTCCCGAAGTAGATACGTGACATATAATTGTTTAGTTTAACAGTTGTGCAATAATAAATAGAAATTTATTATTAAAATATTAGTGGAAAAGTACCGGTTGTCACAAATTGTCATTCAACAATGATACGGGCATGTACAGATGCTTGAGCGAGAGTTCATTTAAATTTTTTCCAAAACATGTCGTTTCTCAAAATTTTCTTGATTAAGGCTTTCGTATATTTCAGTACGAAACCCGTGCTTTATCGTGAAAACTTTTATTGTAGCTCGGGTACTCCAACTCGAAAAGACTTCATATAAAGGCTACATTGATGACTTCTGATTATTTCCGATCAGGACTCGCAATGTTAATGGCAAAAAGAAAAAACCGTGAGCACTTAATCAAGATTCTTTCAAAAATATTTTTCAAAGTCTTTCTATACATTTTGTGCTCACAATCACTCCCTCTAAGACCCTTAACTGCTTTCAAACTCAAGTGTTTAATAATACGGCTTGTTTAAGGGGGAGTACAAAAAGAAAAATGTTCCGCTTTCATGCTAAAATCAGTCCGTCTCTCCAAAACGTTTCAGTTTAATCAACTATTTTCAAAAATATCACTTCATGCTATTTTTGAGGGGGAGATTGAATGGTAATTAGGTATAAGGGGGAGATGACGTGATTAAAATGTGATAAAAAAGTTTTGTGGTTTGAATCTCAAATGAGTTCTTCAAAAAGACTCAGTGTTAACCCTCGAATTGACGAAACTAAATGTTCGTTATCGAAAAGACATGTCCTGGACGGGTAATAATTTCAAGCTAGTCTAACTAGTGATGTAAGCGTGTCTCGCAAAGGACTTGTCTGAGTAGAATGTACCAATTCGAGAGATGATCTTTGAATATGACCGGGACGGGTAATAATTTCAAGCTAGTCTAACTAGTGATGTAAGCGTGTCTCGCGAAGGTCATGTTCATTGAAAGTCGATCATTTCAAAATGTGCGAACTCTACCCAACATGTGCAGTTTATTTCAAAATTGCATGAGCACATGTGAAAGGGGAGTATTTCAAAAATGCAAAACTCTCAATGTGTTAACAAAATGTGTTTTCTCATAAACACGTTGAGAGATTTTCACAAGGTTTTATGGCAAGTGATCAATAATCTAGGATAATCATGGAGTAATAAGGTGATTATGGTTAGGTTATGTCCAATGATCCGCCAGAACCGGAGGGATCTACCCAAGGACAATTCCAATAGCTTAGAATTAGAAGTCCTTAGGTAAGATTGAAAAAATGAGAAAAATGAGAAAGGAGAAAGAAGGGGTTGAAGAATTAAAAAGAAAAGTTTAATGAAATGGTGAAAAGAAATAGCCCACCATGAAAACTTAGGGCAGAAACCGGGTCAATACATCTGCTATCGGTATTCACTAAGGTGATACTGATATTGAAGACAAGACGTCATGGACCCAGTGACGCGCTGCACCACCCCTCCTAGCCACTCAGATATCTCTTAAAAGATATTTGTTTCATTTCTCACGGAGAACACTGCATAATCTATCGACCTCTCACTCCGAGATGTGTTGATATTGAAAAGGTGGCACTCTACTCCATGCCTCCGACGACTAAAACCAAAACGCACATTATAAAGTCTAGAGACATGAGATTCATCAAAGATCTCTTAGGAACACTTCCTATGCAATACACTTGTGTTCATCTAAAAGGATACAAGTTGTATGAGTCTTAATGAGATCTTCGGATTTTGCCTTATGTCATGATGGTTACTCGCTTCAAACGGTCTACAGTCTTGAAGTGATACTTCGGTATACTTCAAAGGCTCTCAACGGCCTTGGTTAAGATTAGAGAAAGTTTTCACACTATGCTGATAACGATCTCGAAATATGAACCTATAAGCGCTGGACTATTTATTGCTAACTGTCTTATGCTGATACTGACGAAAGTCCTTTCACCATCATCATCTACAACGACGACGCATCTGGACAGAAGAAGTAGATCAAGGCAAGAACGACCAAAAGACGATTCTTTGAAGATCACATTGTATGAAGGAACATTAAATGAAGACTATTATACATCGACACACAAAGTTCAAGACACTGAAGGCAAAAGACCAATCACGGGAGCATCATTGAAATGACCATCCCTTAGGGGGAGATTGTTAGCAATTAATTTATTAATTGTGAAGTGATGGTCATTTGCTAAATGGAACTTAAGTGTCAAGTGTAATATTTAGTCTAGTTAGTGGGCTAATGGCATTAGAAGTGCTAGTATCTTAAATGTATAAGTGTAGTGCTAACATTAGCCCACACAAGAGCCCAAAGAAAAGCCCACCAATTGACTTGGTGTTGGCTGTGTCGCTATATTTAAACCACACACACTCTCATATCATAAGTCTTGTGTATGCCTCATAGTTTAGTGTAAGAGAGTGTGTGTGTGTTTCCATAAGTCTTTGTATTATTTCTTCCACAAGTGATAATCATTCGACTACAAGTTTATACCATACGATCCACATACTACTCTTCTTGTTCTATACGATCTTGTGAGTGTCATCATACTTGTGTCATGTGTTTGTGTGATAAATAAAAGGGAGTTCAATCTCTACATGATTTTTAGATATCTATTGTCGTGGTTTTATTTCTATTATTATGTTATGGACTTTCTCGTACTTTTATTTTAATTATTATGTAATGAACTTTTATTTGTATTATTATGTAATGAACTTTTATGAAATGTTATGTGTTTTAGTTATAAATTGTGTAGTTTAATAGTTTAGGGGGAAAAAATAAAAAATTTGGGAGGGCTGGAAAATCATGGGCGCGAGTGAAATTGGTTGGGAGAGCTGGAGGGATGAACTGAGTTGGCATAATATTATTGGTCAAATTTGGGAGGGTTGAAATTTTGGGAGTCATGACTCCTCCCACCCTAATTCAGTGATGTTGAAGTGGAAATTGAAATGATACGACCATTAAAAGTAGTGTAAGAGTGTCTAAGAGTAAATTACACGGATCGTCCTTGTGGTTTGTCCAAAATTTCACGCATAGTCCCTCGAGTTTCATGTGGGAAACTAGAAGGGGGGTTGAATAGTTTACCGTTTCAAAGTCCTTTTAAAAATCTTGTTTTAAAAGTTGGTTATTGGAAACTTTGATTCGAAATCTATATGTAATCAATCAACACCAATATGAACTACACACTAAACTAACAAATATAAAGTAATGAAAGTAAATAGTAGAGTTGGAAAGATCAAACCAAGACAAAGGATTTATAGTGGTTCGGCTACGAAGCTCTTCTTCGCCCTACTCCACTCCCCGAGTACCACACTCGAGAGTTTCAAACACTATATCAACAACCTCCCTTCAGGCGGAGAAAACCGTACACGTCGCTTATCCTATTACCGACACTAAGCTAAATGTCGAGTGCTAATCTTAGCTAGCACCAATCTACCAAGGTCCACATGACCAAACACTCAAGCCCAATGGCTTCAAGAGATCACCAAGATCTCAACACGATCACAATGATCAACACTCACTTCACTCTACTCAACTAACACTAATCTATCGACCCTTGATCTTCTTGATCAATCACACAAGCCCAATGGCTATAAGAGATGTTCACTATCTCTATAGATCACACTTGATCTTCACTCTCACTCACAAAAGAAAGATAATCTTGATGTATGCTAAGATACAATCAAGGATGTAACAAGTGTTACAAAAACCTAACAACTATAACTCTTGTATCTTCTTGAATACTTGAGTTCTTCTCTTGCTAATGAAGAGGGATGACAACACCTTGTATCTACTTGGATACTTGTGTTCTTCTCTTCCTAGTGAAGAGGTATGAAGAGGATCACTTGAGGGATGATTGGATCACTCTTGAAACAAAGAAAAACTAATCTAAAGAAGTGAAAGGTTTGAGAGGATTAAGCAAAGGGATTTTTCTGTGTGTGAAGGGTGCCTAAAACTGTGAAAGGGGTTGGTATTTATAGGCAAAGAAAATATGAACGTTACAGAAAAAACTGGTACGGACGGCTCCTTTAAATAACCCACGGCTCCGTTAAATTTAACGGTACCGTGGAGCCGTGGTAGACTAGGACGCTCCAAATTTTGTCTTTTCTGGTGAAAACTTATTTGGGGAAGGTTGGAGCTGATTTTGGGGGGAAAAATAGCTGTTGTGATTTTCAAACTTATTTTTCCATTAAAACATTTCTTAATATTTCAAAAATAATTTGTCATGTATATTTTTGAAAAAATGTTTTGTCCCATTTAAAATGTGAATTTTCAAAACATAAATTCACTTCTTTGATCACTAGTTCAAGTTGTAACTTTGTTCAAGAGTGATTTGCGTAAAAACGGGATCTTCCGATTAAAGACTTGTTTACGTTGATTTTAACGTATCGTGATTTCACATTTTGTCATCCTCAAAACGTGAAGTAATCGAAAGATATAAATAACGTTTTTAGAACATTATTTGCATCAACAATCTCCCCCTTTTTGATGATGACAAAATATAAACTCATGTTAGGTTAAAATTAGCTTTTAACAAGTTTTTAATGAGTTTACTCCCATTTCTCCCCCTTTTTGTCTAATCAAAAAGGTGACGAAGGCTCCCCCTTGATGTGTACTCCCCCTCATTTAGAGAACACAAAGGAATCGAGCAATGGTTTGTGCTACAAAACAAGGTTAGACGACAAGTAGACAATATCTAACAAGTAGCACATTTGACAAATATCCAACCACAAAAAAAATATGGCTAAGTAGCCAAAATGAAAAGCCCATTTCATAAATATAAAATATATATCATACATAAGTATGACTACAATAGGAAAGCAAATTAAACTAACAAGAAGACACATAAACATCTAAAGTAACATGAGGCTTCTAGATTTGCTTCCAACTTCAAAAGTTTCCTAATCTTTTATTGAGGGGACTAAACATAAACATGTTTAGTTTAGGCTATTGTGTGGTGGAGGTGGTGGGAGGATGATGGGTCCTATGGGTGGTGTGAGGAGGTGTTCTAGGTATGAAAACCTAAAGCTAAGCTCATCTCTAAGGTTCATGATGAGCTCAAAGTTGTGATGGCAACAAGTACAACTTAAGGTGTGTGTGTGTAGGGGATAAAGGATGGGATAACCCATTAAGTGTTGAGGTGATGGTGATATGGAAGGTGATGATGTGTTGCTCCCAAATGGAGTTATTGGTGATAAGGTGAGGGTGAGAGCAAGAGGTTGTGGTGATGGTGAAAGTGATGAGGGTGTTGTGTTAGTTCCCAATTCAAGGGAAGTTGATGGTGATGAGTTGAGTGCTAAGGCTAAAGGGTGAATGGGACTAGGTTGAGATGAGTGTGTGTTGGTTCTTGTTGTGGAGGATGAGGATATGGGTTTGTTAGAGGTTGCCTTGGATGGAGCTTGGGGTGTAGTGAAGGAAGATGATGAGTTGGTAGAGGTTATGGGTGTGTGAGTTTCATCTTCATCATCCAAGGTGATATCAATGAAGGCAATGTCATTGGTGATAGGTTTAGTTGATGATTGAGGTGTGTCAATACTCTTGATCCATTGATCAACTAGAGTGGTTTGATTTGTTGGTTTGATGTTGAATCTAGGTTTCTTGAACACTCTTGATCCCATGATGGTTGTATGGTGAATGTGAAGGTGTAAGGATGGCAATGCATGATGTTAGCTTAAATAGCCAAATCATAAGCATGCAAGGTTGAAAAGGATGTTTAATTTGGGGATTTGGGTGCATGGGAATCAGGTTTTGTTTGCAGTTTTTCAGGAAAAGAAAGTCAAAAAGTGAAAGAGAATTGTTAAATTCGTCTTCCAGAGGCACGGTACCATTAAAGGTACGACGGCACCACTAAATTTAGTGGAGCCGTGGCCTATTTAATGGAGCCGTGGGCTCTTTTGACCTTCTTTCCAGGTCTGCAGGTTTTAGGCAGCCTAAATGGGGAAATTTCTGGGGAATCCATTGGCTGCAAATCTCAAAGCCTCAAATCACTAAACACATAGAAATCCTAAAGCTAGTTTCAACTAGCAACTAACATGATCATGTGATCATCTATGTATTTAGGCAACTATTAAGCATGCATGAATTCAAGCATTTTTAACATCTAGTGCATGTAATAAAATAAGCTAACATGCATGATTTAGCCAACATGAGGATTAATTAACAAGAGAATTAATCATGTTCAAGTGTTAAAAGGAAACACATCAAGCTAGTTAATGTATTAAGCAACAATGCCACAAACTATTAGTAGTATTTTAATCATAATACTTATATTAATAATACTACTTAAGTTATTTCCATCTAATCCTTTCTTTTCCCCAACTTCTTAATTTTGTTCCCAAGCCCTTTGATCGCCTTGCCGATGGACTTGAATCCCCCGATAGTTTGCTCATGCATCTCCACTTGTCTATTGTACATTGTTGTTTGCCTTCTCATCACGTGGGATAGGTTGACCATCCCGTTTTCGAGGTCGGTAGTACGTCGAAATGATGAGGTGTCAAGGTTGTCAAAGTAGACGTCGGGAGAAGGAGAACGTGTACAAGACGTTCCTTCTTCGTTCACCTCATCATCATCTGCATGCATATGTTGAGATGATGATTCATGACCGAAGGAAGAGGATGAGAGAGGAATGTCAGAAGTGGATTTACGACCACGCTTGGACCCTTTGTCCTTACGTTGCTTTGTGCGACGTCGTGGTCCACCAAGAGGTTTCATAACAGAATTGACTAGGACATAGTCGACACTTTGGAGATTTGGAAAATGTTCCATGACCCAATGGAAGAAACGAGTAAGCAGCATACCATATGGCATGAGCTTATCCGAACGACTGTGAATATTGGCCATCCTTTTGACCATATAGTATGCGAGGTTATAAGGTTCCTCGATACTAAGACAGTAGAGCATATGGGCAAGACTCGCAGAGACGTGATCACGGTTGCCCGCAAGGCTCAACACGTTCTCACGAAGAAGGAGTTCCCAACTTCTAAGGTCGGGAAGGAGCTCTTTGAGGTAGATACGGTTTGGGTCAAGGTGGACAATTGAACCATCACGCTTTTGATACGTGTGGACAACTCGAGGTGTTTGGATGACTTGTTTGATGGACTCGAGGTCGGGAATTTCAGTGCGATAGGCACCTACATCCTCAAGATTATAGAAGAGAGACTCAAGAGTATGGTCTTCAGTGTATGCACACTGACCATATGCAGGAACACCGAGAATTTATCCAATCTCGGAGACAGACAGGATGATATTTTGGTTTTGAATCCAAAAATCAAGAAAGACATTACCATCATCATCAGTGAAGGTACGGACACGACTATAGAACTCGAGAATAAAACGAGGACAGACTTGATCGTTTATTTTGTATAAACAATCAAACTCGATAGAAGGGAAACAAGCACTGATGTTGTCTGTCGTGACATAGAGTGCATCGACTACACGCCCTTCGTGTATGTATCGATTTTGGACTTTTGCGAGATAAGCTCTTTGCTCATCAGGAATGTTTAGATTTTCAAGAGTACTAAGAATGTATGGTTTGGTATCTTGATAATCATTTCGAGGCATTGTTTATCTATAAAAAAATATTTTTGTATATGTTAGTTCATTGCATTTTAATGATTACACTTCTAGTGTGTGTGCCTAAATGCAAACAATGTGGAGGTGCGGCAATCTCGACTCTAAAACTATCCTAAAGAGATTACCCAAACGCTCCTAACTTCACTTTTGCTCAATCAAATATGTCGAACAATACATATCAATTATGTACTTCGAGCCATATTTGAGAGTTCATGTATGCATGCAAAAACGTTTTTAATTTGCATCAACAATGCATGAAAAAGGTTTCATGATCCTAGACTTGTGAAGTTTTTCGAAAAATGATCGAATTGGGGTGTTTGGCAAATGCCTCAACATGGCGCCAACAAGCTTTAAGATTGAAAAGCTTTAATGCAGAACGTTCCTAATCCAATTTTAATCATCCTAATCATGATTCCATTGCAAATAATCAATCATAATCCGAATTTAGTGATTAATTTCGGATTAGGTTTTGCAACATAAATGGGTTTTTGGAAATCCTAGGTTTAGGGAATCATGTGAATGCTACATTGTCTAATCCTAGTCTTAATTTCACAAGGGTTTAATTAATTTTGAAAATCCCCAATTCGGATTTATACTCAAGAACAAACCCTAGACTCAAATTAAATTAAATTAAGAGTGATTTACTTACAATTAGTAATGTTGTGATTAGGATTTGTTGATTCCAATGCCTCAATCTTGATTTGCAAGAGTTTAGTTGAATTAAGGTGTTATGGTTCGGTTTTGACAGCAAGTGAAAGTGTTTTTGGATGTGTTTGGAAAGTCTGTGCAGAAGAAAGGAGAATGGGCGCGTTTTTCAGATGCACGGCTCCACGGTTCCATTAAACATTAATGGAGCCGTGCCTCTTTAATGGAGCCGTATATCTGATGGTCCAATTTTTCTTCCGTTTTGACTTTTGGCTGATTAATCTTACTTATTTAGTAAGACTTTTTGACACGAGGAAAAAGTTTATACCTAATAAACTTTTTGACGAAAGACGATTAGACGGGATGACAAGGAATGACCTTAGTGTTTCCAAGGAAATTGACTAAGTTGTCATTGGATGAGGGTTTACTTCTAGTATTTCCCGTGAAATAAACAGAAGTTATGAGTTGTGTTTTGGAGGATGACTATTATATTTCCCATGAAATATTTAATTAGTCAGAGTACGAGACGCGAGGAATGACTTAATATTTCCCGTGAAATATTTGAGGAGTCATAGAAGGGATAAAACGTACATAAGATATGACGCGAGAGATGACTTTAATATTTCCAGTGAAATATCGAAATAGTCATAAGCGGGATGAGAGGAATGACTTAAGAGTCATGAGGCGATGTGAGTGGAATGACAAATGAGTCATGAAACAAGACGTGAGAGATGACGTTAATATTTCAAGTGAATTATTAAGAGGTCATGAGGAGAGAGGTGGATGATGACTTTAATAATTCGAAAGAATTATCTAAATAGTCATGAGTGGGGTGACGAGAACGTATTGGTTGGTGAATTGACAATGTTGTCATTCAAGAGACGGAGGAGATGACGTACTTCGACGAGCTTCATTCATGAGCAAACTACAGGATTCCCGGTCAAATCTAATGGCATCTTGACTGCTACTCTTCATAGGAGGTTGTATCACCTATAGTGTTTGTTGTCATGCCTTTCCGGCGCTTACGTACTCGGCTTCGGTCGTGGTGACAATAAGAGTAGTTTGTTTCTTGGGGAACCAAGATGTTTGTTAATCAACCTATGAAGGTACAAACATTACTCATTATGTTTCAATCCACATTAACTCTCACATTATCAGAGTTGGTATAGAAACATTTTCTACATCAATCTCCTCAAGATATCGTAATCTCAAGTGTGTAGTATCTTTAATGTATGGTATGATACATTAAACACTTTGATGTAAGAAGTTTTGGGACACTTCTTACAAGTGGGCACAAAGCCAACACTATTCATGATAATGGACCTACTTGCCGTTAGGTAAACTACTTTACCTATTATGCCCCTAACCTAGTTATATCCGCGCACTCACCTTCTTCGTCTCTTGTGAGTTTCGTATTTGCGGATATGGGCGTTATTGTCAGTAAAGACTATTACTTAAACTATGTATCTCATACATATAGTATACATAAGTTTAAAGGGATACTTAATTTAGGCAAGATTACATATGTGCAAGGAAGGGAACTTGATTCACTCATCAATGATTAATTCAAACTTGTCACGCATGATCTTCAAGCGATCATCGAACATTTCTGGACAAGTTGAATTTGACATGATGAGATGTGAATATAGTTTATGTGTTATAGTGCCTACCATGTTAGATTCTAACTACACTTTTTCATGCCAAACATTACTACTAACAAAGGGTGTTTTAAGAAGGCGTACATGTGCCTGAGGTGTTGCTCTTAAAACTAGAGGATTAGACTACCTTTGTTGAATGTTGAGCATATAAGACACGACTTGACTTTTGCGTCACCAGACTTGTTTGATAACACATCATACTCCTTTTGTAAGACTCCGAAATTTATTTACACTCATGTTTTCCTAGCAAAACAAAAGTTCAAACATCTGGTCCCCAATATCTCATGGGTCCAAAGTTGTTAGAGTCAAACATCCTACGCATTTGTTGCGTTAATTTAGGATGTGAGAATGGAGGACACATTTCCCATGGTAAGTAACCTTTTGGTGGACGATCATTCCAAGTTACGGGAAAGTTACTTGTATGATTTTGTCTTCTAAAGTTACCTCTCGGTAGAGGAGTTCTAGACCGAGGTTTGAGAGAGTTCACCTTTCTAGGCGGAGGAGTAGTCGACTTTGTGTCACGCTTTACAAATCCATGTTCGGGAGATGACAATGGTTTGTAAGAGCTTTTGACCTCCCCTGTAATACCCAAAAATCTAAAACATGCAAAAAGACCAAATTGCCCTTGTAACTTTAAAATTTTGATTAATAAGTACATAAAGTATCAAATAAATCACAAACCTTGGGTAATGAGCAACATATAAAGTAATGTAATTTTTATTACAACATTTTAATATTTTACAATGTACAAAAATACTTGTCACACATAAAATTATTATATGGGCCAAATCATATATGTTTAATTATTTATTTGTATTTAAAATCACTTAAAATTAGGATAATCATCAAAACAAATTAGGAAATGGTACAAAATCAGAGAAATTGATTCCCTAATCAATCTTGGCCGAGATTTATGCATATGTCCCCCCCTTCACACATTTTCTTGCTCCTTTCCCTTTTATTCATTCGCAAAACCCTAAAAACACCCAAAAACTCCAAATTGGCCACCATAATTTTTCCACAGCCACTTATCATTTTTCCTGAGTTCCTTGGTGCTAGAAGAAGTGTACAAAAATAGGGGTTCGAGTTTTGAAGGCTTGGTTCACTCGGTTTCTTATTTATTTCCATATTACACATTCTTTAACCCTAAAACAAAACCAAAAACTCTCTCTACTCCATAAGAATTTTTGGAAGCTGTTTCATATTTTTCCTGAATTCCCTCAAGTCTAAAGAAGGTTCTAAAAATGGTGCCATGGTTGTTGGGTCGTTCGTGTGATCAAGGGAGTTTTGTTGGTGTCGATATATCCTAACCGAGGGGATTAATTTGCCCACACCTCATTCGATCAATCTAATAATCATATGGTATTTTTCTTGTGTTCTTTACATCATATATGATCTATATAAAATAGTATATTCGATCCATGCAAGCTTTTTAGGCTGTTTGGAATTTAACGAAACATAAACCCTAAAACGTATAATAAACCCTAAATCGGCTATACGAATTTTCTGAGGCTTGTACTTAATTTTTCTGAGTTCTATGATGATCATATAAGTCTGGAAAAATAGCCTTTCGATTTGTGGAAGCTTAAATCATTTGTTCTTGAATTATTGTGTAATCGGATTTTATAAAAAAGGAAAGAAAAATAGAAAACCCTAATGGAACGATTAGGGTTTGGGTTTTTTATGATTAAATCTGGTAATTAGTTATGTTTTAATGATTGTGTAATGATTTTTGATGATTGGTTGAATTTTGGTTAGGGTTTGATAATTTAAAATGTATACCGATTGTGTTTTTAAATCAAAAGGGTGTGTTTTGTAATTTTTAAAACTCGTGGGACATTTTTGTAATTCATTTTAGATCTGGGGTAATGTGAGAAAAATATTATATAAGGGGTCATGTGTCAATTTTATAATTTAAAGGTTTAAATGGTAATTATATAAATTATTTATATTCGATTTGTATATAATTAAAATAGAGGGACTAAAAGTGTAAATTCTGGAAACTTAAGGGTGATTCGTATAATATTTGATATAAAGGGGTTAATGTGTATTTTTGGATATTTAAATGGCTTAATGAGTAATTATGAATAACTTGTGATTCGAATTATAAGTTTTAAATAATTAAGGGACTTGTTTTGTAAATTATGAAACTTGAAGGGGTATTTCATACCATATCTGATATTGAAGGGTGATTCTGTATTTTGGTAAAATTAAAGGCTTGTTGTGTTAATATAAAGATGTTAAGGATTAAATTGTAAGGTTTAATTAATTATAAGGTTTAATTTGTAATTAAAGTAATTAAAGGGCTTAATTTGTGAAATTGTTGAAACTAAAGGATTAAAATGAATAACTTGTAATATTTTCATTTTGGACTTTAACTTTGGTGTATTTACAATTAAAACCCTAAAATAAGGAAACTTTCTAAAAATGGAAACTTACTAATTTTGGAAACCTGCTATAAATGGAAAGTTACTAAAAATGGAAAGCCGACCTAAAAGAGAAATCTGATTTGAATAAGATATTGATAATAAGACAATCATGAATGCGTGTAGATTCGCTGAAGATTGAGTTTGCTTCCGGTCTTTATATTCTAGTTGTATTTTCACTTGCGGTATAAGGTACAGATATTCTACCCTTTTTTAGTAAGGGTGTTTTCTCCTCTCATGACTCATTTATCTTGATTCGTTTTAAGATTCCTTAAGCCATTGCTATGTTCCCCTACACTTTGGTTCGTTCGTTTGATTCATTTTGACTTTGATGTTCGATATGACCCTTTTTGCTTTGAGTCTCTATAATGATCCGTTTGATATTCGTTCGTTACCTTGGATATTAGTATTCGTATCACTTGATGCTTCAAAGGTTCATTTGATTTTGGTAACTAGATGTGAAAACCTTTTTAATTATATCATGGAAATGCTTTGAGGAAAACTTATTTTAAAATGATGTTTATGAAATATGCGATACCACTTTTATTTGGAATCTTACTAAACTTTTATGAAAATTACTTTTAAAGACTACTTTTGTGAAAATAGTTAATAAAGATCATTTTTGATGAAAACCATTTGATAAAGATTTCTTTAAATGAACCATTTGATTATGAACCTTTGATCGGTTCGTTTGGATTCGTTTGACTTTGATATTGGATATGAACCCTTTGCCATGAACCTTTGATATTTGGACTTTGACTATGATTCGATGACTTAGACTATTTGAACCCTTGCTATGATTTGGACCTTTGACTTTTGACCCTTCAAGTTTGATACCCGAGCCAAGTTCGTTTCCTAGCCATGAAGGTAACATGGCCGTGTCATTGATGCACCAGTGGCATGACTCACGTGTGGGTGAGTGATTTCTCACACCGTCCCCATATTGTTCGTTGCATGCACATTATATTTATTATGGCCAATATTATTGTTCGGGGGATGTATGGGTTGCAATCCTAGGTTCGTGTCCGTGTTCGTGGACTTAACATGATTTGATATTATATATTGTTCGGTGACTGATGCTGGGTGCAATCCACGTCTTTCACAAAGTTCGGGAGTTAGCTACTCCATTTGAAGAATGAGGACACCCCTCATATTATCTGATTATCTGAGAGGTCTCCCCTCTATATGATTATGAAGACATGGTTACTATATTTGGTTCGTGTTCGGGCTCGTGGTGGATTACTGACCTTCCCTTTTCCCTTTCTTACTTTGTACCTTTGTCTATACCTTATGTTATTCCATTGCACCATACCATATATGTTCGTTTCCTTTTGCTTTCGTTTTCGTTTATATATATCTGTTCACTGGGCTTTTTAAGCTCAGCCGCATTTCTTTTCCTGCGGCAGGTTTAGTAGGGAGCTGGGAATGAGCGGAGAGTATCTTGGACTTAGAAGACTTGATAGTTATTCTGGATTAGAGTTGATTAGAAGTTATTATATTTTAGAATTTGTATTCGCATTTGTAACCTTGTAATTTCAGTATTTCATTTGTAACCTTTGAGAATTCTCGTATTACTGTAAATGTATGCTTTGTTTTGATCTGATATGAAACCATTTTTGTGATATCTTTACCCTCGTCGGGTTGGGGTGTTACATCCCCTTTACTAGGTGTAGACACTCTAGAACTATTTTTAACTATGTGACTCGGTTTAGGACTTAGACTATTTTTCAAAATTGACCCAGTTTCGTCTTCAGCACCAGACGGTACCACTAAATTTAGTGGTGCCGTCTGTACCTTTAGTGGTGCCGTCCCCTTCAGACTTAGACGTTTCAGGCATTACAAATTTAACTTGTTTGGTACCACTTGTAGAAGCCTGATTTGGGTCAAATCCTAAACCCGCACGGTCATGTTCACTATATCTAATGTTTTCAAGTATATCATTAAGTGTTTTAGTTCCTTCTTCAAACTTAATGATTCTTTAAGCATTTTCTTTAAGTTTTTCATTTTCTACTTGAAGACTTATACATGACTCGCATCCTAAGTCTACCTCCTTGTTTTTCTCAAGTCTTTTGACTTGATCTTTTAGTTCTAGGACTTGTAGTTCTAGTTCTTTTAGTTTTAATTTAAGTTTTGTGTTTCTTCCTAAGATCTTAGTACTAACTACGCATAGTTTGTTGTATTCGTCATGCAATTCACTATCATCTATTGACGAATTATTATCACTATAATAAGAAGAGTCGGAATGTACCTCGTTAGAAGCCTGAGCCATTAGGCACTTTTCATCATTAGGCTTCTTCTCTTCTTCTTCACCGCTATCACTCCAAGAACCTCCTACAAAGGCTCTTTGGTTGTTGGATTTTGGTGGCTTAGGACATTCACCTATGAAGTGATTAGGATCTCCGCATCTATAGCATTTCCTATCACTTGTCCCTTTTCTTTCATCATGATTTCTTTGGGATGACCTCTTCTCATCGCGAGGTTGTCTAGGAAATCTACCTTTCCTCCTAAAGAACTTTCTAAATTTCATAACGGCTAGTGCGTACTCTTCATCTTCACTACCGGAACTTGAACATTCCTCATCACTGGACTCTTTCTTGGCTTTTAATGCTAGAGATCTAACTCTCTCACTTTTGCCTTTGACAATGTCGGAATCCTTCTTGATGATCATCTCATGAACTTTCAAATTTCCTATAAGTTCATCGAGTGACAATGCCGCCAAGTCCTTTGACTCTTCTATGGCGGTGACCTTTGCTCTCCATTTAGGATGTAGAGCTCTAAGAAACTTCCTGACATAGTTCTTACTAGAATAACCTTCATCAAGAGCTTTAAGACTAGTGATAATAGTACTAAATCTAGCAAAAGCATTATCTATTGACTCATCCTCCGAAATGGAGAATTGTTCATATTGTTGAACAAGAAGATCTATCTTGTTCTCTTTGACTTGGTTATTACCTTGGTGAGTGACTAACAAAGTTTTCCAAATATCTTTTGCCGTATTACACATGAAAATTTTTTCGAATTCCTTTTTAGGCAAAGCATTATAAATCATCATTTTAGCCTCATTATTTTTGGCTAATTTCCTTTTAAGTTCATCACTTTGTTTATCATAAGAAACAATTTCATTCTTTTTAGTTTCCGGATTCATTTGAATAGGTTGAAAGTCACCCTCGGTAATAACATGCCAAAGATCAATGTCTTTTGATTTCACATACGTTTCGAATCTTGTTTTCCAATATATAAAACAATCGGTTTCGAAAAGTGGTGGTCTTTGCATAGATTGCCCTTCTAGATATTTGTCGGAATCCATTGATCGATTCAAGTTTTAAAATACAATATACTTTAAAATCTTGACTGACGTGGCTTATGATACCAATTGTGGGAAACTAGAAGGGGGTTGAATAGTTTACCGTTTCAAAGTCCTTTTAAAAATCTTGTTTTAAAAGTTGGTTATTGGAAACTTTGATTCGAAATCTATATGTAATCAATCAACACCAATACGAACTACACACTAAACTAACAAATATAAAGTAATGAAAGTAAAGAGTAGAGTTGGAAAGATCAAATCGAGACAAAGGATTTATAGTGGTTCGGCTACGAAGCTCTTCTTCGCCCTACTCCACTCCCCGAGTACCACACTCGAGAGTTTCAAACACTATATCAACAACCTCCCTTCAGGCGGAGAAAACCGTACACGTCGCTTATCCTATTACCGACACTAAGCTAAATGTCGAGTGCTAATCTTAGCTAGCACCAATCTACCAAGGTCCACATGACCAAACACTCAAGCCCAATGGCTTCAAGAGATCACCAAGATCTCAACACGATCACAATGATCAACACTCACTTCACTCTACTCAACTAACACTAATCTATCGACCCTTGATCTTCTTGATCAATCACACAAGCCCAATGGCTATAAGAGATGTTCACTATCTCTATAGATCACACTTGATCTTCACTCTCACTCACAAAAGAAAGATAATCTTGATGTATGCTAAGATACAATCAAGGATGTAACAAGTGTTACAAAAACCTAACAACTATAACTCTTGTATCTTCTTGAATACTTGAGTTCTTCTCTTGCTAATGAAGAGGGATGACAACACCTTGTATCTACTTGGATACTTGTGTTCTTCTCTTGCTAATGAAGAGGGATGACAACACCTTGTATCTACTTGGATACTTGTGTTCTTCTCTTCCTAGTGAAGAGGTATGAAGAGGATCACTTGAGGGATGATTGGATCACTCTTGAAACAAAGAAAAACTAATCTAAAAAAGTGAAAGGTTTGAGAGGATTAAGCAAAGGGATTTTTCTGTGTGTGAAGGGTGCCTAAAACTGTGAAAGGGGTTGGTATTTATAGGCAAAGAAAATCTGAACGTTACAGAAAAAATGGTACGGACGGCTCCTTTAAATAACCCACGGCTCCGTTAAATTTAACGGTACCGTGGAGCCGTGGTAGACTAGGACGCTCCAAATTTTGTCTTTGCTGGTATAAACTTATTTGGGGAAGGTTGGAGCTAATTTTGGGGGGAAAAATAGCTGTTGTGATTTTCAAACTTATTTTTCCATTAAAACATTTCTTAATATTTCAAAAATAATTTGTCATGTATATTTTTGAAAAAATGTTTTGTCCCATTTAAAATGTGAATTTTCAAAACATAAATTCACTTCTTTGATCACTAGTTCAAGTTGTAACTTTGTTCAAGAGTGATTTGCGTAAAAACGGGATCTTCCGATTAAAGACTTGTTTACGTTGATTTTAACGTATCGTGATTTCACATTTTGTCATCCTCAAAACGTGAAGTAATCGAAAGATATAAATAACGTTTTTAGAACATTATTTGCATCAACATTTCAAAGTTGCGTGTATAGTCCCTCTGACTGCAAAAGAATAACACCTATGGTCCCTATCGTTAACTGACGTTATCTTTTCCGTTAGCAAGTGTCAACGTTAGTCCATTAACCAAACAAGCGTTTGCAACGTTAGTCCTTTTCCTTAACGGCCGTTTGCAACGTTAGTCCTTTTCCTTAATCGTCCCTAAAGTTTGGCCCTTGAGTCCGTTTTTCTTACGTTATTTCCGTTTTTGTCAGTTTTTCTTACGTTTTCCCTTTTTTGTCCGTTTTTTTCCGTTTTTTACGTTTTCGTCCGTTTTTCTTACATTTTTTCCGTTTTTGTCCGTTTTTCTTATGTTTTCGACCGTTTTTCTTCCGTTTTTTACGTTTTCGTCCGTTTTTCTTACGTTTTTTCAGTTTTTGTCAGTTTTTCTTACATTTTTTTACGTTTTTTACGTTTTCTACGTTTTTCTTATGTTTTTTCCGTTTTTCTTACAATTTTATCCGTTTTTATACGTTTTCGCCCGTTTTCTTGCACTTTCATCCGTTTTTATTGTTTTCGGACGTTTTCTTACGTTTTTGTCTGTTTTATCCGTTTTTTTTCATTTTCCTTACGTTTTTGTACGTTTTCTTAAGTTTTTTTCCATTTTCTTTCTTTTTTATCCGAATTTTTTTATTTAGTCCGAATTATTTGTCCAATTTTTTTTGACCAAATTTTTTTAAAAATCAAAATTTTTTTCCGAATTTTTTGGCCCATTTTTTTTTTCTTTTTTGACCGAATTTAAAAAAAAATAAAAAAAGTTCAAAATTTTTGTCTGATTTTTTTTTTTTTGTCAGAATTTTAAAAAAAAAATTCAAAATTTTTGTCCCATTTTTTTTCTTCTTTTTTGTCCAAATATTTTTAAAAAGATAAAAATAATAAAAAATTCAAAATTTTTTTAAAAAAATAAAAAAAAATTCGGACAAAAATTTTGAATTATTTTATTATTTTTTTTAAATTCCGACAAAAAAGAATAAAAAAATCGGATAAAAATTTTGATTTTTTTTTAATTTTCTTTTTTTTTTTTTTTTTTAAATTTGGTCAAAAAAAAATATGACAAAAATTTCGGACTAAATAAAAAATTCGGACAAAATAAAAAAATTCGGACAAAAAAAAAGAAAACGGAAAAAAAAAGTAAGAAAATGAACAAAAACGGATAAAACAGACAAAAACGTAAGAAAGACGTCCAAAAACGATAAAAACGGATGAAAACGCAAGAAAACGGGCGAAAACGCATAAAAACGTATAAAATTGTAAGAAAAACGGAAAAAACGTAAGAAAAATATTTTTCTAAAAAAAAATATATTTCGAAAAAAAAAATATTTTTCTAAAAAAAAATATATTTCGAAAAAAATATTTTTCTAAAAAAAATTATTTAGAAAAAAAATATTTTTTCTAAAAAAAATTTATTAAAAAGTTATTTCGAAAAAAAATATTTTTCAAAAAAGGACTAACGTTGCAAACGGCCGTTAAGGAAAAGGACTAACGTTGCAAACGCTTGTTTGGTTAATGGACTAACGTTCACACTTGCTAACGGAAAAAATAACGTCAGTTAACGATAGGGACCATAGGTGTTATTCTTTTGCAGTCAGAGGGACTATACACGCAACTTTGAAACTCGAAGGACTATGCGTGAAATTTTGGACAAACAACAGGGACGATTCGTGTAATTTACTGAGTGTCTAACTTGTGATAGTAGATTACCAGACATTGGTTTACGCAAGCCTATTTGTGATTTTCGAGGTTGTATAGTCATCTATGCAAGCCTATTTGTGATTTTAAATGTTTGTTCTTTACTTGACATAGCGTGTGATCATGGTGGCTAACTGGCTATCATACGTTGGGTAAATTAAGGAACCTTTGGAAACAACATCTTCCAAGTTTATCAAACTTTTGGCAATAGCTTCTGTGTGCCTATTGGTGATGAGACTTGGATTTGACCAATTTCAAGAGTAACTAGTATAAGTATTTTTTTTGATCATGCAACCTCTATTTTTATTTTTTTTATTATTATTTTTTTTTTTATTATTTTTTTTTTTTTGAATTTTGAATTTTGAATAAGAATGCTAGTAACATTTTTAAATGTTCGTCCCATATTTTATGCTCTCATTTCAAAATTATGAACCCATTTGGTACACATTACGCATATGTGTTCACAATAACTGAATGCTTTCACGGATAGAACAAATGATATTTGAAACAAAGAAGACCGAAAAGGAAATGGAAATCAAATCGTACGACTCATGTTGACGTTATGCTTTGTCACACGTTCAGAAATGACAATAAGCAACAAATCTTTTTATTTTTTAGGTAAATGATTTGCACACTTAATTTTTTGATTGGAACATTCAAAACTATACATTAAACAGTTATACTGTGTATACATTATGTTTTAACTGATTGTATATTAGAGCATGCAAACCAAAACCTCATATGTGCAAATCATCTCCCTATTTTTTGGACCCACCATCAAATTTTTCATTGTGTGTTTATCCTTTATACCATGTACAAGTTTGTTACATCAAAAATTCGAAGAAAAAAAAATGTATCACCAACTCATGGTGATCGACATCTGTATACGTACTGAATGGTTAACGCGAAACAAAGGGTAACGTCAGACACCATGTAATGTTACACGCCACCTCGGTCAAGGTTAATCCCACCTCTTCGTGCATAAAGGCCTCGCTCTCCAAACCTACTTCATATCAATGTTTTTTCCAACATAATAAATTAATGTAATTACACTAGAGGCCCAATACCCAAGTGTTATTACGAGAATGGACAAAAAAAAAATACCCATTTACCAAATGAGTCCATTAGCGCACCAAAAGAAGAATGCGTCGCACACATGTGATGGTTAAACAGGTATAAGCGATAATCATCTTCATCTTTCATATCTAACACTATAGCATTTTCAAGACACACACAATATCAAAGTACTTTTGAGATTTATTAAAAAAAAAAAAAAAAAAAAAAAAACCACCAAAACAAACAAGCTGACAATAAACACAAAAATGTATGTGCCTAAAACACCTTTTCATTAACAGTCAATATAAAAAATTAGAATAAACCCGAAACGGGTGTTTCACTTTTGGAGTGAATCCGATACTTTTTTAATTTAGACTAAAAATGAAATTACGGACAAACCACAAAGAACAAAAATGTAGTTAACTTTTGTTTCAATTTATAGCTTATAAAAGACTTAATAAACTCATGTGACAAATCAAAACTAATTTATTTCTCACAAACATGAAACATGTAATCCCTCAAAACATAGGCTAAACGCAACAAAATAGAAAAACAAACTCGGTCACAACATCATGTACGTGTCCAAAAAGAAAACAAGCTAGGGTTTATATCTGCTGCTGCATTCACACAACTTACACAGGTACCTAACAACCATTCTACTTCATTTCATTTCTTTCATTTATAACTCAAGTTATTAATATATCAGTTACAGTTTTTAGCTCGATGTTTACCGACGACGTCATCATCGTCATCTGTTCTAAACAATATAACTTTATTCTTTTTTACATGATGATCCTCATCTTTTATAGACCTGAAACCGTTTTTTAAAAATAATTTTGCTATTTTATTTGTTTAGCCCCTTGTAGATTTGATATTTTCATTTAAGTCACTAGATCCGAAACTTTATAAATTAGTCACCAAACTTTATAATATTTGTTAATTTCCTCATAACTGCGTACACAAGCTTTTTGGAGCATTTAGGATTTAGCGTTTGGATTTTGTTTAAATGCTCTTATTTTGATTGCTAATATAAGAAGAGTCTGGCGTTAGCCATTAGTTTTTACATTATTTTGTTATGAAGGTAAAGAAAATGTCATTAAGAATGAGTGGGCCGATACTATTGAGGTATTGGATTGATTGTTTAGATCTTTGCACAAAAAAGTTCTACGTTGTGGCTGGATTCCCACCCGGAGCCCGGAAATCTCCTCTTAGTCTAGCAGGACAGACACTGAAACCCATCGCTGAGAGCTTTGAATAACAAACATAAGGTCTTACTGAAAATACATACTTTGTTACATGTCCCGTGCAGTTTAATTTATTTGTACTTGGCAACCATCACACGGTATTAATTGAGAAATTGACTAACTTTAATCATATTAAGATTCTTGATTAAGTTATTAATCAACACAGTGAATTAGGTTTGATGTATACTTTCATAGCTAGTACGAGTAGTTTATTTGTCTCCTTATCTAGTTATCATCTAGTCCTATAGTTCTATATAAGTAGAGCTCAACGATTACCAAATAATCAGAGTAGTTCCATTCCAACAATCTGACATGATTCGTATTAGTTTTTATGGCTAACATCGGTAACTTTTATAAACAATTTTGACAGAGGTTAAAGAAATTGTATAGACACAATTTTTTAGGATCCAATTCAAGTGTTCTTGGCCATTTGGAAAAAGATCTCACTACAATGCCTACATTACATTGTACATGATCTACTTACACAAAAACTCAAAAAGGATCATTGGCCTATAGATCCACATACCAAGAAACCTTGATACTTCCATTTGGTTGATTTCGAGTCGCAATTTGCAGTACTACGGCTTGCTCATCTCATGAGTGAAATCAAACTGCATTTTAGATGTCTAACTTAACTTCCATATGACACGACTTTAGAATTATTGAATCGGGATCTTGAGACCAACATTGTCATTGAAAAACGACTTCATTCCTTGCTGTCTATATAAACCAAGCGTCACGTGCATTTTTTACGGCACATATACGGTTAGAGAAATGATTGGCATAACTAGAAACATGTTTAATTATATGCCTAAAATTATTGGCCAATCATTTACTGGTTTGTAAAAAAGTTAGTCCATGTGCTAAAACAACAAGATGAACATATTATGCATGTTATAATTCATGTCAATCATTTCTCATACGTTTATAGCATTGAAACTTTAGCTAGAATAATTAATTTAAAGAGGTTTTACAATATGTTAGAAAATGAGTCCTATACTAATAAATCGACGAGAAAGAAACTTTTGTGAGTTATTCTGCAATAGAATCAAGAGCTAATTGGTTGAAAATGTATACTTGTCACTTTTTGTTATTGTGTGTACTGAACTTTCAAATTTCGATAATTGTGTGTAATTTGTGACCATTTTACCCTTACTTTTTTCAAATTCCGAAGAGTAAAATGGTCATTTTATATGCCTGAATAGTCACAAAATACACACAATAATCGAAATTTGGAAGTTTAGTACACACAATAACAAAAAAATGTTAAATATGATACATTTTCAAGTAATTAACCCTAGAATCAATTATAAACTATTTGAAGTTTATACGAATGAATAGGTACCAGATACTTCGACATAACAATTTACTAAAGATTTGATGTGGCACGACTTGCTTTGGACTTGCTAAAGTTCATAATACTGGAGATGCTCTGAGTGTATAGGGCATGAAATGCAGAAATCTTTGCGTGATCGTTGTGTATACGTTGTGAATTTAGTGGTACGGCGGTGGAGGTTGTTGACTTCGTCAGAAATTTATACTTGGTATGAGGATGTTTGTTGGTAGGGAGTTTATCCCAGTTTATTTATCATGATTCAACTAATATGGAAATGAATATTTTGATAGTTTCGACTAGAAATGGATATTTATTCTGCATTTGAGATGTAACTGTTACATTCTTTTCCACAGGCTTAATTAAGAGCGTCCTTACAACTCTGTAGACAACGTTAAATTCTTTTTCACATGCTTAATTAAGAGTGTCTAACTTAACTGCCTTATGACACGATTTTAGGGTTATGTAAGCACCTTGAAATGGACACTCGTAATTATCATTCAAAAAAAGACTTTGTTCCTTGCTTTCTAGATATGTCATGCGACACACGGACTAGAAACTCCAATTCTTCACATATACTCCTAGGCAGTCCATATACAACTAAGAACAGGTTCCGAACCAATGTTTCTTGGACAAATAATGTCTACATGGTATTTTCTCGCGTTCTTACCTACCATAGAACTTGGTCACTTGCTTTCCATTGGTTACCAAATACTTATAAAATTGACTTGCCATCTTAGGCTACCCACAGTGGTCAGTCGATTGGTCAGGTCGCCCCTGTGTCGACCGAGTCGCTATCACTGCAAGAAGTCGGTCGCCCAAGGTCGGTCGACTCCAAAATAGACAACTCCTTCGTCCCCTCAACCGATTGTGTAATCCACAAGATGCCAAAAAATGTACCATTTGATAATTTAAAAAAAAATAAATAAATAAAAAAAATAAACTTTTTAATTTTAAACCTTTTAACACTAAAAATACCCCATTTATTTTAGAGAAAATTACCAAACTAGTATAAAAAAAAAATTGATCCATTTTATAGACACTTTTAACACTCTTTTCCCATTTTGGTCGTGCTCAACTGATCAACTGCTCGACTCCAGGACTTTAACGACACGTGTCCAATGCACAATTTTAATCTCCACCAAAAATCTTAAATGGCTTGGTCGCTTTCACATAACCTCGATGAAATCAAAGCTATGGTTCGAAAACAAGTCGAGGAGGATAAACTTCGTCAGCTAGCCATTATGAACTTAGCCGTTGAATTTGAGAATGCAAGCATAGCTAAAGATGATATGAGGAAAGCATACGATGAATGCAATGACATTCCACAAGAAAAACATGTTTTGATCGACATTTTTTTAAAACAAGAATCTGATAAACATTACGAGATGCATAATGCTTTGTTTAGAAATGCGGAAAAATAAAACATCAAATGCATACTAAATTTGTTTGGATGCATGTAAAAAACAAATAGGACTATTGTGTTTAATTTTGTATTGTTTTTTAAATATCGTATTGTAATTTCTATTTTTATTAAAATGAATGAAAATTTATTTACAACGAGGAAGATACAAAATAGAATACGAAATTTTATTCATTGAAATACAAAGTAGAATACGACATTGAAATAAAAATACAAATAACGATACGATACAAAAACACAAATCATCCACTTGTTTTCTTTATGCATCCAACGGATTTTGTGACTGATAATCTCGTAATCTTTCGAGACTTCTACTTTCAAAAATTTGTCAATGACATCACGTCTTTCTTGCGGAATATCTTTGAATTCCGCAGATTCTTTCCTCAAAGCTTGTTTTGCCGCGTATGCTTGGTCAAACAGCCTGGTTACGTCGATAATAGCTTCCTTATGAGCAACATCATCTTCATCACATTGTTTCTGGACATATGCTTTGATATTTTTGACGGTATGTGAAAGAGAACAAGCCATAAGAAATGTTACTGTTTGTGTGGAGAAATTGAAAGTAGTGTGTATTGAAAATGAAAATGTAGGGGATATATATATAGTGTAAAAAAATATGTTTTTTTTTTTTTTTTTTTTTTTTTTTTTGAAAAAAAAAATAAAAATATATATATATATATATATATATATATATATATATATATATATATATGCGGTCGCTTTACTGTGCCTAAAAGTCGCCTATAGGTCGCAGGAGAAAAAAAACTGAGGTGTCAGTAAAATTGAGGGTTGGTGATGCGGGTAGCCTTAGTTATTCCATGAGTCTTTGTCATGATTCTTTGCACATGCTAGCTTGTGATACTAGATGACTAAGGGGGTTGGTAATGCACACGGTATGAACATGGTATCACCCCCATACCGTGCGGGAACACCGCCGCCGCCACCACGGTATGGGGCACGGTATGAGGAACGCGGGATCTGATGCCGCACGAGAAGAAGAATAGAAATGGACCGTTGGGAAGTTTAACGGCTATTTTTTTATAGTGAGGTATGTGATGCAGTGTGGTATAGGTTGCCAACCTCCTAAACATTGGTTCAAGGAGTAAATTGTTAAGGATTGTATTTTTCGAGGTTGTAAAATCATCTATGCAACTATGCAAGCTTAATTTGTGATTTCCAATGTTTGTTCTTTACTTGACATAGCATGTGATGATGGTGGCTATTAAACATTGGCTTGTGTTATCTTGACACTCTCATAGGGGGTATTTCTAATGATTGGGTGCATTGAACGGTTGTACTGTTTGTTTTACGGGTTGTACATTTTGACTAAAATAGGTAGGACTCACATAGTAGGGGGTGTTAGGATAACACAACCCTTAAACATTGGGTAAATTAAGGAACCTTTGTAAAATAGGGTGGTGATATCCTGACGGCATGTGTTATCCTAACACCCCATATAGGGGGTGTTTCCAATCATTGGACGCTGCCGCCGGTTGTACTGTCTAGGGTTGTACATTTTGACTAAAATAGGAGGGCCCTACATAGTAGAGGGTGTTCCCTTAACATAACCCTATCTTGACACCCCCATAGGGGGTGTTTGCAATGATTGGGTGCATCGGACGGTTGTACTGTCTGCTTTATACTTTGTATATTTTGACTAATATAGGTAGGTCCCACATTTTAGAGGGTGTTAGGAGATTATGACACTTGTAAATAACATCTTCCAAGTTTATCAAACTTTTGGCAACCTATCCCTTTTGCTAGCTTACGTGAGCCTATTGGAGACGAAGCTTGATTTTGACCATTTTCATGAGTAACTAGTACTCCTACAGTCCTACTAAAGTGTTAGAGTAAATTGCATTTTTGGTCCTTGTGGTTTGGCCAAATTGCAAATTTGGTCCCTAACCTTTTGAAAGTGCACCAGACTTCCTCATTTTCAAGTTTTCGTTGCATTTTTTGTCCCTGGCCTCAGTCAAAAGACAGAAATACCCCTGTCCTTTTCTTTTAATATATTCCTTTTCAGTTTTTAACACAAATGGTCCTTGTGTTGCGCAAGGCTTTACAAATTTAGTCCTTTTTTTTCACAAATGGTACTTCTTACACAAAATCGTCCTTGTGTTGCGCAAGACTTACACAAATGGCCCTTGAGTCCGTTTTTCTTCCGTTTTCGTCCGTTTTTCTTACGTTTTTTCCGTTTTGGTCCGTTTTTATCTTTTTTGTCCGTTTTTCTTACGTTTTTGTCCGTTTTTCTTACGTTTTTTACGTTTTCGTCCGTTATTCTTACGTTTTTTCCGTTTTCATACGTTTTTGTCCGTTTTTTTCTTACGTTTTTTTCCGTTTTTGTCAGTTTTTATCCGTTATTCTTACGTTTTTTCAGTTTTCAAACGTTTTTGTCAGTTTTTCTTACGTTTTTTCCGTTTTTGTCCGTTTTTATCCGTTTTTGTCCGTTTTTCTTACGTTTTTTACGTTTTCGTCCTTTATTCTTACGTTTTTTTTCCGTTTTCATATGTTTTTGTCCGTTTTTCTTACGTTTTTTCCGTTTTTATCCGTTTTTGTCCGTTTTTCTTACGGTTTTTACGTTTTTGCCCGTTATTCTTACGTTTTTTCCGTTTTCATACGTTTTTGTCCGTTTTTCTTACGTTTTTTATCCGTTTTTGTCCGTTTTTCTTACGTTTTTTACGTTTTCGTCCGTTATTCTTACGTTTTTTATCCGTTTTTGTCCGTTTTTCTTACGTTTTTTACGTTTTCGTCCGTTATTCTTACGTTTTTTCCGTTTTCATACGTTTTTGTCCGTTTTTCTTACGTTTTTATCCGTTTTTGTCCGTTTTTCTTACGTTTTTTACGTTTTCGTCCGTTATTCTTACGTTTTTTTCCGTTTTTATCGTTTTTGTTCATTTTCTTTACGTTTTTGTACCTTTTTTTCCATTTTCTTTTTTTTGTACGAATTTTTTATATAGTCCAAATTTTTTGTCCGATTTTTTTTACCAAATTTTTAAAAAAAAATAAATAAAATTAAAAAATAAAAAAAAAAATCAAAATTTTTGTCCGAATTTTTTGTCCCATTTTTTTTTTCTTTTTGGTCCGAATTTTTTTAAAAAATAAAAAATAAAAAAAAATTCAAAATTTTTGTCCGATTTTTTTTTTCTTTTTTGTCCAATTTAAAAAAAAAATAAAAAAATTAAAAAAATTTCGGACCAAAAAGAAAAAAAAAAATCGGACAAAAATTTTGATTTTTTTTTTTATTTTTAATTTTATTTATTTTTTTAAAAGATTTGTCAAAAAAAATCGGACCAAAAATTTGGACTAAAAAAAAATTCGGACAAAAAAAGAAAACGAAAAAAATGGTAAAAAAAACGTAAGGAAAATGAACAAAAACGTAAAAAAAAAACGTAAGAAAAGACAAAACGTAAAAAACGTAAGAAAAAGGACAAAAAACGATAAAAACGGACAAAAACTGAAAAAAACGTAAGAAAAAACGGACAAAAACGATAGAAAACGAAAAAAAAGTAAGAATAACGGACGAAAACGTAAGAAAATCGGATAAAAACGGAAAAAACGTAAGAAAAACGGACAAAAAACGTAAGAATAACGGACGAAAACGTAAAAAACGGACAAAAACGTAAGAAAAACGGACAAAAACGGAAAAACGGGCAAAAACATATGAAAACGGAAAAAAAAACGTAAGAATAACGGACGAAAACGTAAAAAAACGTTAGAAAAACGGATAAAAACGGAAAAAAACGTAAGAAAAACGGACAAAAACGTATGAAAACGGAAAAAACCTAAGAATAACGGACGAAAACGTAAAAAACGTAAGAAAAACGGACAAAAACGGATAAAAACGGACAAAACGGAAAAAACGTAAGAAAAACGGACGAAAACGGAAGAAAAACGGACTCAAGGACCATTTGTGTAAGTCTTGCGCAACACAAGGACGATTTTGTGTAAGAATGACCATTTGTGAAAAAAAAGGACCAAATTTGTAAAGCCTTGCGCAACACAAGGACCATTTGTGTTAAAAACTGAAAAGGAATATATTAAAAGAAAAGAAGAGGGGCATTTGTGTCATTTGACTGAGGCCAGGGACCAAAAATGCAACGAAAACTTGAAAATGGGGACGTCTGGTGCACTTTCAAAAAGTTGGGGACCAAATCTGCAATTTGGCCAAACCACAGGGACCAAAAATGCAATTTTTAAAGTAATTCCAGTAAGCTTTATTTTATTTTATTTTTTATTACTCCCTCCGTCTCATATTAAGTGTCCACTTTCCAAATGCACAAAGTTTTATGAAATTCCACTAACTACACTCTCCACCAATCAAATATCACTATTACCCACTAAAGTCTTTTCTCATTGGTTGAAAATATTCCCTGAACACTTAATTTGGTACATCCCAAAATTCCATTATGGACACTTAATATGGGACGGAGGTAGTATTTTTTTTAATTTTGTTGTTAATATAAAACTACGAAATAAAAAGTAAAGACCAAAAAAATATAAATATTAAACATAAACTGATTAAAAAAAACTGTTAAAAAACTGTCTTTTACTATTAATACAGAGAGTAAAATGTGAGTTAAGAGCGGCAAAAGGTGAGCCAGATGTATCCATAACAACACCCATATAATTCCTCCCGTATTTGATGCTCTTGATTCAAAATTGTGAACACATTCGGTACACATTACACATATGTGTTCACACTATACTTGTATGTAACTGAATGCTTTAATTGATAGAACAAATGATATTTGAAACAAAGAAGACGGAAAAAGAAATGGAAATCAAATCGTACAACTCATGTTGACGTTATGCTTTGTTACTCGTTCAAAAATGACAAGTTGGCAACAAATCCATACATATCTTTTGGACCCGTTATGCTAATTTGACAAGCGTTGAGGTGGCGTTATGATACCACCTTCCTCGCGTTAGCGTTGGCGTTATGGTCTGCGTTGCTGCACCAACGCACATTGAAACGCAAGGTTTTTTTTTTCGATTTAAATGTTGTTTCGTGTGTGTTTTGATAGCGTGTGTGTGTTTTCAGTTTGTGTTTTGGTGTGTGTTTGTATAGCCTGTGAGTGTTTAGTGTGTGTTTTGGTTTGTGTTGTGTGTGTTGCAGCTTTTCAAGGGGAATAAGAAGGTAGTTTTGTAAATTTACATTTTTAGTCCTTTTTTTTTTTTTTTTTTTTTCTTCTTTTTGTTTTTCAAAAGTAAAAAAATAATAATTAAATTTTAGTTTTGTAACTTTTAAAAAAAATGTTATTTTGTATTTTATAAATGGAAAACAAGAAAAAAAATGGGCGCCATGGTGTTGAGGTGGTATTATGATAAGACCGGATGGCAAGGCTTAGTTGAAGCCATCACCTTTGCCAAGTTCACCACTATCTCCCTTGCCCTCACCCAAACTCACGCATGATTTCACATTATCCAAGACACACAATGGTGATCAGTTCACCATTCGTAAAGTTTAAGGTTTTATTATTTTTTATTTTGAGTGTGAGTGTGTGTGGGGTATTTAGTGGGGTATATTTGTATAAAGTGGGTATTTTAATGAAAGGTGAAGATGTGTTTGCCTTGACGAGTAAATGGTGAAGTGAGGTAAAGGGGAGTGAGAGGAGAGAGAAAGCTGATGTGGCGCTGAGGTGTATGGTGAATATGTATTCACCTTGCCAACCAGGCTAAGAGCTCTATGTATGGTGGCATACCAAAACTCCTCATTTGAGGCCTACGGGGTGCCGCATCACTTTAACAAACCTTCATTTACAACCCCGTTATCACAACTAACATCAACTTACTTATTTGGCGCCAACCACTTCCTATTTTATTTTTTTTATTCAAATTTTCAAATAAACTAAATTCATTTCATTTAAAAAAAAATACATTACAACATATTAAAATAAAAAAAACAACTTACGAAATATAAAATAAAGAAATGGAAAAAGAAAAACAAACGCAACTAAAAAAATACATAAATTATAAAGAAACTAATTGTGTAATACCTAAAATTTAAAATCATGCAAAATGACCAAATTGCCCCTATAACTTTAAAACTTAATTAATAAGTACATAAAACATCAAATAAATCCCAAACCTTTGAAAATTAACCACATATGAAGTAAGGTAATTTTTGTGGAAACATTTTAACATTTTACAAGGTACAAAAATATATATAACACATAAAATTGTTGTATGGGCCGAAAATAATTAGTTCTTGTATACATATACATTTTATTTATTTGTTAATTATGTAAAATCAATTTAAAACAAGATAAATATCAAAGTTAAAAAGGAAAGGATAAAAGATCTGATTTTATCTTATCTTTTGACACCTAAAACCGACCTTACCTCCCCCCCCCCCTCCATAAAATACACGGCATTACTTAAATTTTTACACAAACCCTAATTAAACCCTAAAAACTACACGCCACACACAAAAATTCATATACTCTTGATCCGATTTTTCTGAGGCTGTGGAGCATTTTTATGGTGATCATCTAAGTCCTAGGAAGGTAGGAAAAATAGCTGCAATGCTCCTGGGTTGTTCGTTTGATCGTTGGTAATTGGTTGGTGTCGAATAAATTGAGCCGAGTAACATAAAATCATCACGACTTGATATTTCATTCTAAAATTCATCTGGTATTTTTCTAGCACTCTTTACATCATATATGACGTATATAAAATGGTAGATTCGAATCATGCATGCTCTATTGATCATATGAAAATTAATGAGAAGTAAACCCTAAAAACACAAATAAACTCTATATGGCTCATGCGATTTTTCTGGGTCTCTAATATATTTTTCCTGAGTTCAATATGTATCATATAACATCATAAAAATGGTCTTAGTAATTGTTGAAGCCTAGATCATGTCTTGTTGATTTTTGTTATAATCGGATAAAAAGGGAAAAAGAGGAAAAAAATTAAAAACCCTAGTTGAATAATTAGGGTTAGGGTTTTGATACATGATCTGATTATTAAAGGTGTTTTTAAGGTTGTATAATGATTGGACAATGATTGGATAATTAGGGTTAGGGTTTAATGGATTTTTGTAGTTTACCGATTTAAAATAAAAATCAAAAGGGGTTGTTTTGTAATTTCTGAAACTTGTGGACTATTTTTGTAATATATGTTAGACCAGGAACATTTCGAATAAAATATTATATGGGGGTCCTATGTGTAAAATTTGTAATTAAAAGGTTTAAAGGGTAAATAGGTTATTTAATTAATTCGAATTGTATTTTTAATAATTAGAGGGACTAGTTTTGTAATTTGTGAAAAGTAAAAGGAATTCGTATAAATATTCATGTAAGGGGTATAATGTGTAATGTTTGATAATTAATGGCTTAATGTGTAAATATGAATATTGTAAGGATTAATATGTAATTTATTTAATTATAGGGTTTAAATTGTAATTTGATTTAATTAAGGGGTTTAACTTGTAAATTGTGATAATTAAAGCATTAGAATTATAAATGTGGGAAACTTAGGGGTTAAAAATAATAACTTGTAATAATTGCATTTTAAACCTTTATCTTTAATATATTTGCACTTAAAACCCTAAAATATGGAAAGTTGTTATAATTAACCCTAAAATATTGTAATTTGATAAAATAAGCCCTAATTCCATAATGTTATTAAATTAATGACTTAACCTAATTTTATCTTTCTAATTATGGAAAAACCTGCTAATTATAGAAACTTACTAAATAAGGAAACTTTCTAAAAATGGAAACCTTCTAAAAATGGAAACTTACTAATTTTGGAAACCTGCTAAAAATAGAAAGTTACTTAAAATGAGTAAACTTACTTAAAGTGGAAACTTACTATATTGGGAAAGTTACTTAAAATGGAAAGATAACGAAATCTGTAAATTGGAACCAATAGTAATTCTGTCTTTTACTCCTCTAGGTCCGAAGAAGGAGTGACTGATTTTCCTGTCAGTGTTTGTTTTGTGATTCTGCTTACTTGGTTAATAAGGTACAGATATTCTACCCTTTCTCAGTAAGGGTGTCCTTCTCATGACCTTTTGATCTTGATTCACTATAGGGTTCCCTAAGCCTTTGCTATGTTCCCTTATACTTGGATTCGTTCTTCATGTTTCACTTACATCTGTCTATATTGGTTTGATTATGATCTGAGCCTTTTATTTGGGGCTTTCTTATTTAATCTATGCCTTTGCTATGCTTCCCTTGATTTGTGAACCTTGATAATTGAGCCCTGCCATGTTCCCTTGATACTTGATATGACTCGTTCGTCACCCTGTAACATGAATATTTGAATCACTTGATACTTTGAAGGTTCATCTGATTTTGGTAACTAGATGTGAAAACCTTTCTTAATTATGTATGAAAATGTTTGAGAAAAGCTATTTTAAAAAGATACGATACCACTTTTAAATGAAAGTTACTAAAAGTTTTAAGAAAACTATTTTTAAGACTATCTTTATGAAAACCATTTTGAAAGACCATTTTTATGGAAACTATTTTGTAAGATCATTTTTATGAAAACCAATATTGAAAGATTGCTTTAAATGGACTTTTAATAGAAACCTTTTTAAATGAACTGTTACTATGAAACTTTGATTAAAAACCTTCTGATATTGAACCTACTGATATTGACCTTTCTGATATTGAACCTTCTGATATTGAACCTACTGATATTGACCTTTATGATATTAGACCTTCTGATATTGAACCCTCTGACATGAACTTCTGATATGGACTTTCTGATATAACTGAAATGGAAATTGGACTTGAACTACTTAATATGAAACTGAACTGGATACTGGATATTTGATAGTTGACCATCGACCCACAGTTTGAGACTACGAGCCATAACTAGGCATGAGGGTTTCATGTCCATGTCATTGATGCACCGATGGCATGACTCTAGGTCAGGAGAGTGATGACCTGTCCCGTCCCTGACTTGATTTGATTTGGTGTGTTGAGGAGGTATTTGGCCACCTGGGGCGTATGGATGCATCCTAGATTTGTTACTGTATACTATTACTGTTACTGTTATATACTGTTATTACTGGTGACTGATGGTGTGTGCGATACACGTCTTTCACATACTGGGAGCTGATCACTCCATTTACTGATTGAGGACTCCCCTCATAATTACTGGTTACTGAGAGGTCTCCCCTCTATATGGTTATATGATTACATGATTATACTAATACTGTTACTGTTACTGGGCTCGTAGTGGATTACTGTTTCCTACACCTTATACACTTGTACTTTTCATTACTGTTACCATTTACTTACACCTTAACCCTGACTGATTCGTACTTCATTTACTGTTCATTATTCTGTATTACTGCTTTGTTACCGTTATATCTGTTCACTGGGCTTTTTAAGCTCAGCCGCGTTTCTTTTCCTGCGGCAGGTTTTAGTTTGGAAGCTGGGTATGAGTGGAGAGTACCTTGGACTTAGAAGACCTTACTAGCTACTTTGGACTAGAGATGACTAGAAGGAATTCATTATTCAGACTTATTTGTATCTTTCATTTGTAACCTTGAATCTTTAGATTTTCCATTGTAACCATTGAAATTCAATTGTATTATTTATGTCATATGCTTGTGTTTGTTCTGATATGAAACCATTATTGTGACATCTTTACCCTTGTCGGGTTGGGGTGTTACAAATTGTTTTGTTGCTGTTGCTGTTGTTGAAATAAAAGTTGTGTAGAATTTGATGTAAGTGTTTTGAAAAAAAAGTGTGTAGAATTTAATTAAAATGTGTTAATATTTATAGTGTGTAATATGTGTATTTAAAAAAAAAAAAAAAAAAAAAAAAAAAAAAAAAAAAAAAACGGCTAAATTTTGAAATATATAAACGTTATAAAACGTTTATTTCTGACATAAAGTACAAACAAGGATAAATTGGAGCCTCGTCGTGCAGACGACGAGCCCTCCTTTGGGGAGCAACGGCGAAGTGTAGCGGTGTGGTGGCGAAGGGCAACGAACTTTCCAGCGTGGAACGGAGAAACATAACGAGGACCATACCTAGAGCTCTAAGGGGTGTTTTTTTGGTGTTAATTTTGAAACGTTAAAGCTGCTGTGACGCTGACGTGGTGTGATGAGTGTGTAAATACTCATCATTTTTGTCCCATCTGAACTGCAAAAACATTTAAAAACACTCAGAAATGCTTCAAAATACAGAAAATATCTTTGAATTGTGTTTTTATCGGTTTCATGTGCAAAAGAATTGAAAGCAGAACGGAAACGTGCATTTTTGGGATCGACTCGGTAATAATTGTGCATTTGATCAAGTGAAGACGAAAGTCAAAGACAGAGTCAAAGTCAACTCCCAAAATCCCAAAATGACACAAGTGGTCCCTGGAAATAAATTTCAGAAATTACAAGATTAGTCCTTGGATTTTCAGAATTGGCAGCTTTAGTCCCTTAAACTTAAAACCTAAATCAATTCTAATCCTAAACTAATAAACCTACCCAACCCAATCTTTAATAAACCCCAACCCACACACAAAATAAATAAAAACCAAACCCAAGCCCAATCCTACACAACTCAGTCCAACCCTCCTTGTTTTAATTAAACCCAGACCAAAAACCAGTTTGACCAACGGTCAAACTCTTCTCCCTCACTCACCCCGCCAAAAACCAAAACCACCATCACCCACGGTTTCCCTGCAATACCACCCATCACCTCACCCTTTCTCCTATCCCACTCCACCTAACAAGCCAAGGGGCATTTATTGCTTCTTCCCCCTTTCGAGTTATCAGAGATAGTGGATTTTTCCACTATCTCATTTTTGGCGCCAAAAGTGGTTTTAACAGCTGAGATTGATCCAAGCCAATCCAAGGGTCAAGAAAGGTTCAGAGGTTGAAGACAAGATGTTCCTAGATATTTGTAGTATAAATAGGTCACAATGTAGCCTGTAATGAGCAAGTAGTTAATTTAGAATAATCGTCTTTAATATTCAGTAATCATAGTTTGTAATTTTAAGTTATCAGTTGTTAATTCAAGTCAATTTCAGTCATATTGTTCTAAGTTCAAGCAGTCTTGTATTAAATTTCAGTTATAATAGAAATCCAAGTTTTTGTTAATTCGAATTAAGTATTTTGGTGTTTGTAAAAGCTTGTTACCTGTTTATATAAGCTCATTTAAGCTCTACATAGCTTATAATGAGCTTGTGATAAGTGTCTCAGTCTCAATTCAAGAAATTCAAGAAATGATGAAGAAAGTCAACAAAGTCAACATAAGCTCACAATAAGCTCTTCTGAAGGAATAAGCTATTCAGGAAGGCTTTAATAGGGTTTCTAGCTTGTTGTTGACAAGCTAGGAGAGTTCTGATCATTTAGTTCCTTTTTAATAAGCCATTTCAGTTGTAAGCTTTCTCATGTTTTTCATTATTTATCCATATTACTGTACAATAGCTTAATATTAGCTTATTATTGTTAGTTACTGCTTATTGCTAGTTCTTAATTGTATTTCATCAGTTTCATAAGTATTTAATAGCTTTTATTTCATTTTGCCTTAAAAACTTATAAAAAGCCAAAAATAGCCAAGTAGAGTATAGCTTATTTTATTGCTTATTTCTGTTTTAAAAGTTGTTAATTATAGTTAAATTAAGTTAGTTGATCAGTTAATAATCAAAATTATAGTTAAAATTGGTGTGTTACTTTGAAAACCACATATCAGTCCACACAAAGGACTGTTTGGGTTAAAACAGTCAAAAGGGTCAAACCAAGGTGTCACTGTTCATTGACACTTTGCTCAACTTTGATCTTGCTTAAAATAGGTAATATAAGCTGTTTTCAAGTTATTTTAAGTCAATTTGATAGATATAGTGGTTTTGTGTGGTTTGTGGTCATTTCAAAAACCCAACTGATCAAATAAGCTCAGTTGAGCAATAAGCTCTTCTGATCCTTATTTGTTGCTTTTCTGAAAGTCCTTTAAGTCCTATTAGTGCATTCAAAAGAGTTGGACCAATTCTAATTGGATTGGTGGATTTTTTTGGTGCGCTGCTGCATCAGTCTGCATAAGTACCCATAGTGCAATCTGCACAATATTTCTAGATCCATTTTAGTGCTTAAATTGTGTTAGTCAGTGCTTATCTCCTTTATTTCTAGATAGTTTGCTTGGTGATCTTTGCTTATTTCCATTTTCAGCCCATAGCTTTGCTTATTTGAGCTTTAAAATAAGCTCAAAAGTCTCCTATTCTCACAAGCATACACTGAGTATTCAGTGTATACTTGCCCTAAATAGCTACTTTCTCAGCTTATTTCTAAGCAGTAAATAAGCTCTCCTTGTTCTGAAAATTGGTTTCTGAGATCCTTACTAGGTCAACTTTAAGCTTTATCAGTCTTTGTGATATTTAGTGTAATCTAAGTGCTTATAATTAAGCCCAAAGTTGCCTAGGATTGACTGATATGCCCTGAGCATAGCAGTCCACTCTTGTGCTTATTTGAGCTTGTTTAGTGCTTATTTCTAAGTTTTTGTTGCTTTTTCAGTTTCATTTTAGCTTAATATTAGTTGCTTAGCTTATTTCAAGTTTGCTTTAGCTTAATTTCATAGCTTATCAGTCTTTTAATCAAATCCTTGGGCTGATTTCTTTTTAACCCACTGATCAGCAAATCATAGCTGATTTCTGAGCTTATTTGAGTGTTTCATAAAAAGTGGTAGTTATCAAATTTGCTTATTAACTTATGCTTAATCTGTTTCAATCATAAAAATCAAAAAATAAAATAAAAGCAAAAAGGTCAGGGGTGGGATTCGAACCCTGGTCTCTCAGATAAACACACACACACTCAACCATCTGCCCTAGGGTCTTTATCTGTCATAGCCTTGCAGTCTTTTTTATTTAAACTTGCTTTTTTTTAATTAAGCTTATTTTTCATTTTGCTTATTATCAGCTTATTAGCATAAGCTGATACCTTGTTAATATTTTTCATAGGTTCTAATTATCATTAAGTAATATTAGAAAAAGTTTCAGAATTTTTAGAATAGTTTTAGTATTTTTAATTAATTTTTCTTTTAAGTTTAGTTTTTAATTCATAATAAAAAATATAAAAATCAGAAAAATATAAATCTTTTTTCTAAAATTTTCTTTTATTATTTAGGATTTAAGAAAAATAATTTTGCACTTGTAAGATTAGATTTCCAAATATTTCAGTTTTTAGCCCGTTTTTTAGAATTCCAGTTTCACGTTTTTATAATTTAGTTTAATTCTTAATTTTGTTGTGAGAATTTATTTCTCATTGTTTAAATTAGAATAATCAAGCAAAATTCCATATTCTACTCATCAGTCACTGTAATCCAAACCTTAAACGGTTGTCCATTCCATCCTCGTTGAGAAACGACCCGGGTAATCACTTACCTGGTATCACACACACAAACGCGAGTTTTTGCAAGTATCCTTTTTCCTAAAGGGGTGATTTGTATTTATTCACGTGTATCCGTCTGCATATTATTTATATACACTATTTAGCACAGATCAAATTTTGGCGCCGCTGCCGGGGAGGTTGTGTTGCGACAATATCGTTGAGATTTTTAACGATTAGTGACTTGAGATCCTTCTTTCAGTAGTTTCCACTTTCATAAACCCATATAAAATACAAAAATATTTTTTCTTTTCTTTTATATATATAATATTATATAAAAAATAAAAACCCAAAAACATTTTCCGTTTTATTGTAAAATAAAAAGATAAAAGCAAAATTAATATAATATTCCTCAACTTGGGTATTATCATAATAAGTTCCCAAACCAAAGATTAAAACTTGCCTTTGTGTCGCTTGCGAATTCGGCTCACCTTTGATTGATAAACAAACTCTAACGGAGGTTTAAGGAGGGTTTGACATTAAATTGTCGAACCGAAAGAAGCGGGTTTTTAAGGAGCATTTATTGCCCACCTTTGCTTCTCCGCCACTCTGTGCGTTTTTCAGTCAGAGAGCTACCGTACGCTTGTTGATTTAAGGTTTAAGTTCCTTGTGTTTTGCTTCGATCTTGATTTAATTGAATTATTTTACTTAGTGCATGCGCACTCGTTCTTCTACGTCGACAAGTCCTTTACGTGAACTCGTAGATATTCCGAGAAGACGTAATCGTAGACGTGCTGCCCGAATAGTCGAACCCGAGATTCATGCTATTCCCATTGATAATATGGCAGACAATCGCACAATGGCGGAGATGCTCCAAGCACCCATCGAGGGTTACGGAGATGCCATTGTTTTACCACCAATCGACTCTGATCATTTTGAACTGAAAACGCATTTGATTCAACTCGTCTCTACAAACCAATTCCACGGGTTTGAACGAGAAGATCCGTATGCACACATCCGTTGGTTCAACAAGTTGACCTCTACAATCAATTACAAGGATGTGCCGCAAAAAGTTATCAAATTGATGCTATTTCCGTTTTCACTCGAAGGGGCAGCCCGGATTTGGCTGGATAAAGAACCCCCTCGATCCATTGAAACTTGGGAAGATCTAGTGCAGAAATTTGTCAATTATTTCTTTCCTCCTTCAAAGACGACTAATCTGAAAAATGAAATTTCTGGATTTCGTCAAGGTTTTGATGAAAACTTCGGAGAGGCATGGGACCGATTTAAAGATCTCCTAAGAAAATGCCCGCATCATGATTTCACGGAGTTACAACAGATCAATACGTTTTATAATGGGTTGAATGGAAACGATCAAGATTCTCTCAACGCTGCCGCCGGTGGCAATATCTAGAATCGTCAACCTAAAGAGGTGATTGAAATTTGAGAAAATAAATCAAAAGTTCCTATTTCTCGAAACAAAGTGAATGTTCCTGTCACTCCTGCTTCTTCATCCGGTAACTCATCAGAGTTAGCCGCTCTAACGGACGCAATTCGTTACACGATGAAGGAAATGAAAGTAATTAAGAGTGAAAGTCATAAACCGGAACAAATCAAAGCCATAAACAAAGTGTGTGAAATTTGTGGTGGCCCGCATGCGTATTACGATTGTCAAGCAACCGATGTTTCTGTTTACCAAGCTCCCGTAGCTGCAGTAAACTACAATCAAAATCGACCGCATGCTGAAACTCATTACCGAGCACCAAATGCTATGGTACCACCTGGTTTTCCACCCGTGCCAAATCAAAATAATCAAAATCGCTTTGTTCAAAATCAAGGACAAAATTTCAACAATTCTCAGAATTTCAATCAAAACCGAGGTCAAAATCAGGGGAATTTAAACCAAAATCAGACGTCCACGGATGAGTTGCTTAAGCAATTCATAAAATCCCAAGAGGAGACAAATAGGACCCAATATGAGACAAACCGGTTATTGGTTACCCAAATAAATGAGATCAAAAAGTCTTTAAATGATCGACCCTCGGGCTCAGGAACTCTTCCTAGCAACACGATCGCTAACCCGAGGGGCGATTTGAAGGCGATCACAACAAGAAGTGGTAAGAAAGTTGATAGACCCTCGACTCCTATGCCCCCTCCACCGAGGGAAGTGACTCGAGATACTGAGGTGACAACGGACAAGGTGCATTTCTCAAGCCCACAAAGTACCGCACACGTCCAACCTCCGGTCGTCCAACCTCCAATTCCGGAACCCGATGTTCCGAAGACCAATCCTAAGACTTCAATTTCATATCCTTCGAGGCTTAATGATCAGAAGCTCAAAGACAAAACAAATCAACAGATGGAGAAATTCTTTAAAATCTTCAGTGATTTGCACTTTGACATCAGCTTCGCAGATGCTCTCATTCTTATGCCCAAATTTGCATCTACACTCAAAAGTTTGCTAAGCAACAAGGATAAGTTGTCTGAGATGGCAAAGACCCCTCTAAACGAACAATGCTCAGCGGTGCTCCTCAAAAAGCTTCCCGAAAAGCTCGGAGACCCCGGCAAGTTTTTAATCCCATGTGATTTCTTGGGGATGGTTCAGTGCTCAGCCTTGGCCGATCTTGGCGCAAGCATTAACCTTATGCCACTCTCAGTATGGGAGAAATTATCTCTTCCGAAGCTTACCGATACTTGCATGACACTCGAGCTAGCGGACCGTACTATAAAACGTCCACTTGGAATAGCTGAGGATGTCATTGTGAAAGTAGGAAAGTTCCATTTTCCTACTGATTTCGTTGTGGTAGACTTTGATGCCGATCCTCGAGTTCCATTCATACTGGGGAGAGCCTTCTTAAGAACGATTCGTGCTAACATTGATGTATATGCCGAAGAATTAATGGTGTATTTATTTTTGTATTATTATTTTTGATTCGATATTTTTATAGTATATTTTTCCAAAGGAAAAGGCAACGTATGCGTTTTCCCCGGGTCGTTTCCCAACGAAGGTCGAATATCGAGTTGTCGTTAACGTGTCGAATACGTGTGGTGAATGAGTGAAAAAGAGTGATTGATTTGCGATTTTATACTACGAACAATTAAATATGAAATAAAAACAACTAATTAATCTAATTAAACAATTAAACTAAGCATGCGAATTTTAAAAACGAAAATTTGAAATTAAAAACGTAACGCGACGAATTATAAAACGCAAATAAAAGTGATTTTGTGAAATTTAAAACCTAAAAATATCAAAATAATTTTCCTATATTAAAAATGATAAAAGAAAATTTTTGGAAAAAGAAAAATATTTTTTTTGACTTTTTAATAATTTTTTATGAATTAAAACTATTTAAAACTAATTAGGTGATTTAACTAAAATGCAAAAATAAAAAAAAAATAACTAATGGACTAAATTATAAAAGAAAATTTGGAAAAATAAAAGTTTTATAAAAGCTGAGGGACTAAAGTTGTAAAAACTGAAACTATTATAGATTTAATAAAAGACAGGGACTAAAATTGCCAAAGAAAACAAACTATTTTAATTCTAAAACTACCTAGATACGATTTAGACTTAGACAGCAAGACTGGGGACCAATTTTGACAATACCAGAAACTATTGAACACCAGTTAACACAAAAAATAATCTCATAAAGCTCTTTTCAAATGCTTATAAATCGCTCAAAACTTAACCAATTTTGAAACCGAAGACTGTTTTGGAAAGCTAAGCAAGTATAGATTACTAAATTTCAAAAAACCCTATCACAAAGACTCAATTGCTAAGTTAAACTTGGCCTAGATCAGTAGTGAAAAACCACAAGTGGGCTGATGTAGCAGGCAATCAAGAGAATATGCCAAATTGCAGGCCTCTATAAGCAATTAAATAAGCTACAAAACTCAGATCCCATATGCTCTGCTTATACCTTACTATGCTATCTCTTTGAAAACCAAAAAAAAACAAGACCTCAAATAATCTGGTTAAGCCAGAAAAGCCATTAGTTTAGCAGCTCTAGAACCTGAACTATATTTGACAGTAGAAAAATAAAAAGTACAGTCCTAGTCTAAACCAATCCAAGTGTTGCAACCTCTTTTTAACAACTTAAAGTACCTCAAAATTTCCACAATGAAATTCTAATAAGCTCAGCTGCTATTCAATCAAACACCCCTTAAAAACAGCTTATAAACTTATGCAATTTACTCTAAACTGATACTAATCTAAAACTACAAAAACAACCAAGGACAATGAAAAAAAAACAATAGCAACAATGAGCAGCACTGGAAAAATTAATGAAATAAAACTTACACCTTATCCTAGCTTAAACGAAGTGATCTCATAACTCAGTTCTAACCCAGGCTTATAAGCCAATAACAATATACCCCATATCAGCTTCTATACCAGCTTATCCAATCAGCTTATCCAAACACCTTAACTTGTTGAGTTTTTGTTTGACTTTTGTGAATTAACGAATTCAGAACAGAAATGGTCTTAAATATAGCTTTCAGTAGCTATGAAGTAAAATTTAAACTCAAAAGTTTTAGAAAACAGCTTATAAGAAAGCTAACTTATTTATTTATTTATTTATTTTTTTTTAAATGATGATAAAAATATAACAATTATAATAACTAAAATAAAATAATGAGACAAGTAATTAAAACAAAGCTGAAATAAAATTTTTCATTAATCAAAATTAACGATTACAAAAAATAAAATTCTGATACAACCAAATTTAAATCGACTGAAATTTTAAATGACAATAAAACAATTAAAATTAAAACATTTCTAACAAAAAAATTACAAGCCTCGAACGAGAAGTGATCCCTGCTATTTATAGGCCTCGATCGATTCTTCTGGAGAGTCCACGTTGGCGATCCTCGTGTGTCCACAGCTAATATCCACCCTTAGATTACATCTTGCTCACCAAGCTTCATTTCCAGCCGCATGATCAAAAGTGGTGCATGTTCGGTCCAATCGATGGTTGCCATGTGTCATTCTCCTTGTCAGGTCCTTCTAGAAGATCCAATCATTGACCGAAGTACCCTTAATTGCTGTTAAACTTCGTACGGTAATTCTTAGGGTTGCGTGAATAGTAAATTTTCTGGGTTAGTGAAGAAAGGGGCGCGTGTTTTGTTAGAGAGATAAGAGGGGTGAGTGTTATTTTGTTTGTGTGATAAGAGAGAGTGATTTATTTTTTTGACCGAGTGGGAGTTATGGGTTTGACCGGGTTTAAGTGGGTGGATCAGGTTATGGGTATGGGGAGTGGGTTGGGCTTAGGCGAAGGATTAAGGTTGGGCTTGTTTTAATCCGGATTTTAGTAGTGAGAGGATTTAAGGTTTTTAAAGTTAGGAAAAATAACAAGGACTTATTTTGTAATTTCAGAAATCTCAAGGACCATTGTTGCCACTTATCCAAAAATAAATCCAAGGGCTTAATTTGATAATTTCCGATAGATGTAGGACCTCGGTTGACTTTTTGACCATAATTTCTCCTCGGCATCGGCTACAAATAACACTTCCATATCTCGTGCTCGGTTTCCCGGTTCTTGGCTTGATTTTGTCCTTTTCTTTGATATCCGTGCCTGCATATGTAAAAACACAAAAACACAATATATTTGGCATTTTGGTCGGGTTTTTGGTCTATTTGGGTCCGGTTTTGGTCTAGAAATGGTATGTGTTTAAGCACATACCAAAATTCCCCCAGACTAAGCTATTGCAATGTCCTCATGCAATGTTATAAAAACTCCCCGATTTTCCTTTTTATTCTATTTTTGTATTTTCTTATTATTCATGTGACGGCTTTTGTCGACAATCATTATCTAACGATAACTTTTAGGGTCTTCGAGCAGGAAACACGACTCATAAAGAAGTGACCATATGGATAAAATTCGTCGTCCCCGATTTTTCACGAGTCCCCAAACTAAGCTTAAAAACGAAATCATTGTCATTTACAAGTTAGACTGCCAACACTACTCAGAAAGCTAATTGTGGACTTCTCGTTCCCAAATTCCTATTTTTCCTCTATTATTTTATTTTTTGAAGAGAAATGAATTTCTTCGAATTCTCGTTTCGATAATTTCTTAGCCGATAAAGATACCTAGTTTAGACGCAAGTAGTTTACAAACCTTCCCTCAAAAACCGTTGCATACAAAAATGAGGTCCACATCAAGGTCTCTGATTTAACACGATTTTGAGGATATCCCTTTTATTTGCGACCGAAACAACTCATCTACGAGTCCAGAGACGGAAGCCTTTATTAGGACACCCCCGGAGTCGAAGTTTGGCATTTTTAAACATTATTAAGCACATTAACGTATTTAATCCTTGGCCCTTTATAACAATCACAACATCGGCTGCGAACCGGCAAGATGTGATAGTCTATTATGACCTTGGAATTTTTCCTCTGCCTTTATTAGAAGTCTACAACATCGGCTGCGAACCGGCAAGATGCAGAAAACTTTTTATGGCTTTGGATTATTATTATTCATTATCATCTTTATTATTTGCCAAACCCCAAGTCCTACGGCTTTTATAACAATCCCAACATCGGTTGCGAGCCGGCAAGATGGAATAGTCTATTACACCGTAACACTGGCAGTACCTTGATGTGTACCCAACTCTTATAAGCAAGGATTTTCTTAAGAAGGATTAAAAACTAAATTTCGCCAAAACCAAAATAGCTTTAATTATTTATAGAGTACTATTCTTGGTGAAACAAGCTGATGGGAACAAGAAGCCACAAGTAACTTTGATGAGCTCTAAAGAGATCCAACTATTCCACGTTTAGCAATCTAACTTATGAACAACTCTATCATTTCTCGTTCTTCGCAAATTTAAAATCTTAAATAATAAGATCCGCGAATGCTTAGCCTTATAATCAAGCCATGCATATATAAAGTCAAATACGGGAACTTGCAAACTCTTAAAAAGAATTCGCGTTTTCTAGCTCCTTGTGTAAAAGACTAGCACGAGCTTATAGATTATAAACGGTTAAGGGAACAAGCTAGGGCTCAACACGCCCGATCAAGTCAGAATTATATTCCTACTCTCTCCAGCGGAAAATCAACAAAAATGTCAAAAATTATTATATTTTTGCAAAAATTTTTAAAATTTTTCTCATTTTTTTGGATTTTTTCAAATTTTTGGAGGAAAAACGGGGTTGCATGAGAAAACGGAAAAAATGCAAGGCAAAAATCAAATCGAAAGATTACCCCCCCAGACTAAAACGAGACATTGTCCTCAATGTCTTAAAGGTAAGGGTATCCCTACAAAAATCTAAGGCCGTTTATTAATTATGCCAAAAGATAGATGCAAAACGATAAGATTTTAGGATATCGATAAGCAGCGAATGATGAAACTCGAGTAGCGTGAAGGAAACTACGAGCACGAGAGTCTTCATCATCGGGCATTCCTGGATACATCACAGAAAACACGAAACACAAGATACGGAAGAGGGGATCCCTCCTCATGTTGCTTTATTAGAAATAAGATAAGAAGATAGATGGATAAGCATGGGGTGCCTCCCACGAAGCGCTTGTTTTTGGTAACCGAGTCACATGAGCTTGACTCGACCCCGAATTTATTTGTCCTTGGGGGAGCATGTGGAAGAAATAATCTCCATCGGACTTTCGTTCAAGATGTTTGGATAAACATTGAAGCATACGAAAGTTCCACTCCGATGAGATACCCGCGGTATTTTTAGAAAGAATAACCAGAAGTGGTAATACCGGGGTCAAAGGTAATATCCTCACTCCCGAAGGAGTGAAGGATGGGAGAAGGCACAACATATGTGATGAAGAGCATAAAGATGTTGAGGATGATCATAATAAGCTCTTCATGATTTGTGAGCTCAGGTTCCGTCACAGACTCATCACTTTCCTCCATCTGACTATCAAAGATTAGATTATCCGAAATCAAAGTAAACCCCGATTCGAACTCAAACAGAGGGTTGGTGATAGTTGTTTTGAAAGTTTCGGGAACAAGGTCATCAAATTTCTTTGGTAGATTGATTTCAACTTCCTTCGGAGGGAGAGAAAGAGATGGCTTTTGGTCTAATAATTTTTCAAAAAGAATATCTCCCTCCGGATTAAGACAAGAATCATCAATTTCTGGCGAAATTGATTCATCTTTGAAGAACACCTCGAGCTCTTCCCGCAAGATCACACTTCCCTCAATCGGAGGAGAAGGATGGGAAGAGTCGGAATTAAGAATCTCGATGTGATAAACTTGTTCTGGAGGTGGGACAAGTGGTGTGCTCTTAGAGCTAGCAATTTCCACCGCTTCCGTTGTAGTCTCCGATTCGTCTTCATCATCGTCGTCAAGAATACTCTTAGAATTTGCAGCACAACACTCAAACCATTTGCTTGATCCAGGATTGATTTTCATGGCCTTAAGCTCAGCACGTTTTTCTGACATGCTCTTGACCGTGAATCTGGAAAGGTTTGGATCAATTCTTTTAGGAGCAATTACGGGATCGGATTTTTGATCAACCGTAGCGACATTGCATTTGTCGGTTTGAGGTTGCGAGTTCGGATTAATATTGAACGTGACTTTTTCCTTATCGACCCGCAAAGTAATTTCTTCACCATAAACATCGATCAGAGCACGCCCGGTCCTCAAGAATGATCTTCCTAGAATGAGAGGAACCCGGGGGTCGGCGTCAAAATCAACTACCACAAAGTCTGCAGGAAAATGGAACTGCCCCACTTTTACAAAGACATCCTCGGCTACACCTTTGGGAAGGGTTATGGACCGATCCGCAAGCTCGAGGGTCATGCAAGTGGGGGTGAGTTCGGGCAAAGAAAGTTTCTTCCAGATGGACAACGGCATTAGGTTGATGCTCGCACCAAGATCGGCCAAGGCGTGGCATTCAACCTTTCCCGGAAATTCACATGGGATGAGAAATTTTCCGGGATCTCCAAGCTTCTCCGGAAGCTTTTTGAGAATTGCCGCGGAGCAGTTTTCGTTCACTGGAGTTTTTGTCATTTCAAATAATTTTTCTTTATTGCTCAACAAACTTTTGAGTGTGGAAGTGAATTTAGGCATCAAGAGCAAAGCATCCGCGAAGCTTATATCAAAATGTAATTCTTGAAAAATTTGGAAAAATTTCTCCATTTGACTCGAAGCTTTATCGCGGAGCTTTTGATCACTCATTCTCGAAGGATATGGAAGATTGGTCTTAACGGGAGCTTCTTTAGGAGCTTTTTCTTTTGGTTCAACATTTTTCGGTTCAGATGGCTGAATGACCGGAGGTTGGACGTCTTTGGTTCCTCCGTTGTTAGTAGGAGGTTCCGTGTCCTTGGTCACCTCGGTCTCACGGACGACTACCTTGGGAGGTAGAGAAGAAGGGGTAGTCGGAGCCGTGGGTCCATCATATGAAACACCGCTCCTAGTCGTGATCGCCTTAGCATCGCCCCTCGGGTTGGCGATCGTGTTACTTGGAAGAGTAGTAGTACCCGAACCCGAGGGTCGATCATTTAAACGTTTGTTCAATTCGGTTATCTGATTAATCATCATTCTATTCATTTCCTCTTGTTTCTTTTGTTGATGTTGACTTTGAAGAATGAATTGCTTTAATAACTCATCCGAGGGCGATGGGTTTGACACAAATCCTTGATTTTGATTATTTGGAAGATTTGGCCCTCGGTTGTTTTGAACAAAACCTTGGTTGTTTTAAAAATTTCCTTGATTAAAATTTCCTTGATTCGGGGCTTGGTTAAAATTCCCTTGGTTTTGATAAACTTGATTGCCCCGATTTTGATTTTGATTATTTGAAACATTACGGTTTTGCACTTGCTGATTTTGATTTGGTGGGAAACCGGGTGGTCCGAGAAAATTGTTAGAACGGTAGCTGAGGAGATTACGGTCTCCTTGAGGTTGGTAACCGTTACCACCTTGATTGAAATTTCCAGAAGCAGCATACACATTCTCATGAGTGTAGCCACCGGAGGCTGGGCACTCGAAATATTGGTGAGGACCACCACATGTCTCACAACTATGGTTAACAACATTCACTTGATTGTTGTTGTTTTGAGTTGAAATCTGGTTTTGATGAATTCTCAAGATAGCCGTAGACAAATCATTCATTTGTTTAGAAAGAGCGGCTATCTCGGAAGTAGAAGAATCAGTGCTAGATCTTGTTGACTCATTCCTCTCGGCAGAGGAATCCCAGAAATTATGGTGGGTGGTCATATTTTCAATGAGATCATAGCACTCTTCGGGTCGACGTTTCATAAACGTACCACCGGCAGCAGCATTAATCGTATCACGGTGTCGTAATGTCAAACCGTTATAGAAGGTATCTATAATAGTGACCAATAACATATTGTGGTTCGGACACCGATCAATCGATAACTTGTAGCGTTCCCATGCCTCAAACAATGATTCATCGGGAAGCTGACGGAAATTGCTAATCTCATTCCTTAATTTCGTCACCATCGACGGTGGGAAATATTTCGCCAAGAACTTCGTAACCATTTCGTCGAAACTTCGAATGGAGTTCTTGGGAAGACGATCAAACCATGCGGTGGCATGATGCGTCAATGAATAAGGAAAGAGATATAGACGGAGGGCGTCATCGGAGACCCCATTTTGTTTCATACTTTAGGTGACGGTTATGAATTTATCAAGATGCTTGTTCGCATCATCACCCGGCAAGCCATGGAATTGGCACGAATTTTGGACTTGTTGAATCATGTGATGCTTAAGTCCAAAATCGGCGGCTTGAATATTGACGGGGGCAATCGGGCCACCACGTCCGTGCATTGTGGGTTGGCACAGCTCCTCCATCGTTCGGAGATCGGGAGCTGGCATGTGATTATCACCACCCACCGGCGGGGGTTGATTGTGTGGTTCATCGGCCATTTCCTCAACGTTTGAGAAATGAACACGGTGATTGTGACGAATAATCCTCTCGGGATTCGATAGTAGTGAAAGAAGAGGGTGAGAAGTAGAAGATCGGGTGTGCATACACCAAAAATGAAACAAAAATAAAAATCAAAAATCTTTTTGTATTTTTGGTTGGGAATTATTTTTGGCTTTTTTAATATATTGAAAAACAAAAAACTTTATTTTCTTTTTGGTAACCGTTACGTTAACCGTAACCGTTTCCTTTAAAACTACGCGCAGCGTGGCGGGAAGGCAAAGGTAGCTCCGAAGATGCTTAAAAACCCGCCTTCTTCAGCTCGACAATTTAATGTCAAGCTTCCTTAAACCCCGTAATTAGGTTGTAGTAATAAAGTAATCCGATAACGGTCAATTTCACGATTTGTTTTGTTGTAATTTGGAATGGTTTACAACCGCCCTCCTTCAACGGAAGACCGAGGATTTATTATTAATGGTGAAAACACTTTAGGAAAAATGTTTTTTAATTATTATATTTTTGTATTTTTTTATTTTTATGAAAACGAAAACTTCCGAGGAAGGGTCTTCAAAACACGATTCTTATGGCGAAACTCCAACTCTTTTCAAGCCTTCCCCGGCAGCGGCGCCATTTATTTGGTGTATTTATTTTTGTATTATTATTTTTGATTCGATATTTTTATAGTATATTTTTCCAAAGGAAAAGGCAACGTATGCGTTTTCCCCGGGTCGTTTCCCAACGAAGGTCGAATATCGAGTTGTCGTTAACGTGTCGAATACGTGTGGTGAATGAGTGAAAAAGAGTGATTGATTTGTGATTTTATACTACGAACAATTAAATATGAAATAAAAACAACTAATTAATCTAATTAAACAATTAAACTAAGCATGCGAATTTTAAAAACGAAAATTTGAAATTAAAAACGTAACGCGACGAATTATAAAACGTAAATAAAAGTGATTTTGTGAAATTTAAAACCTAAAAATATAAAAATAATTTTCCTATATTAAAAATGATAAAAGAAAATTTTTGGAAAAAGAAAAATATTTTTTTTGACTTTTTAATAATTTTTTATGAATTAAAACTATTTAAAACTAATTAGGTGATTTAACTAAAATGCAAAAAAAAAAAAAAAAAAAAAAATAACTAATGGACTAAATTATAAAAGAAAATTTGGAAAAATAAAAGTTTTATAAAAGCTGAGGGACTAAAGTTGTAAAAACTGAAACTATTATAGATTTAATAAAAGACAGGGACTAAAATTGCCAAAGAAAACAAACTATTTTAATTCTAAAACTACCTAGATACGATTTAGACTTAGACAGCAAGACTGGGGACCAATTTTGACAATACCAGAAACTATTGAACACCAGTTAACACAAAAAATAATCTCATAAAGCTCTTTTCAAATGCTTATAAATCGCTCAAAACTTAACCAATTTTGAAACCGAAGACTGTTTTGGAAAGCTAAGCAAGTATAGATTACTAAATTTCAAAAAACCCTATCACAAAGACTCAATTGCTAAGTTAAACTTGGCCTAGATCAGTAGTGAAAAACCACAAGTGGGCTGATGTAGCAGGCAATCAAGAGAATATGCCAAATTGCAGGCCTCTATAAGCAATTAAATAAGCTACAAAACTCAGATCCCATATGCTCTGCTTATACCTTACTATGCTATCTCTTTGAAAACCAAAAAAAAACAAGACCTCAAATAATCTGGTTAAGCCAGAAAAGCCATTAGTTTAGCAGCTCTAGAACCTGAACTATATTTGACAGTAGAAAAATAAAAAGTACAGTCCTAGTCTAAACCAATCCAAGTGTTGCAACCTCTTTTTAACAACTTAAAGTACCTCAAAATTTCCACAATGAAATTCTAATAAGCTCAGCTGCTATTCAATCAAACACCCCTTAAAAACAGCTTATAAACTTATGCAATTTACTCTAAACTGATACTAATCTAAAACTACAAAAACAACCAAGGACAATGAAAAAAAAACAATAGCAACAATGAGCAGCACTGGAAAAATTAATGAAATAAAACTTACACCTTATCCTAGCTTAAACGAAGTGATCTCATAACTCAGTTCTAACCCAGGCTTATAAGCCAATAACAATATACCCCATATCAGCTTCTATACCAGCTTATCCAATCAGCTTATCCAAACACCTTAACTTGTTGAGTTTTTGTTTGACTTTTGTGAATTAACGAATTCAGAACAGAAATGGTCTTAAATATAGCTTTCAGTAGCTATGAAGTAAAATTTAAACTCAAAAGTTTTAGAAAACAGCTTATAAGAAAGCTAACTTATTTATTTATTTATTTTTTTTTTTTAAATGATGATAAAAATATAACAATTATAATAACTAAAATAAAATAATGAGACAAGTAATTAAAACAAAGCTGAAATAAAATTTTTCATTAATCAAAATTAACGATTACAAAAAATAAAATTCTGATACAACCAAATTTAAATCGACTGAAATTTTAAATGACAATAAAACAATTAAAATTAAAACATTTCTAACAAAAAAATTACAAGCCTCGAACGAGAAGTGATCCCTGCTATTTATAGGCCTCGATCGATTCTTCTGGAGAGTCCACGTTGGCGATCCTCGTGTGTCCACAGCTAATATCCACCCTTAGATTACATCTTGCTCACCAAGCTTCATTTCCAGCCGCATGATCAAAAGTGGTGCGTGTTCGGTCCAATCGATGGTTGCCATGTGTCATTCTCCTTGTCAGGTCCTTCTAGAAGATCCAATCATTGACCGAAGTACCCTTAATTGCTGTTAAACTTCGTACGGTAATTCTTAGGGTTGCGTGAATAGTAAATTTTCTGGGTTAGTGAAGAAAGGGGCGCGTGTTTTGTTAGAGAGATAAGAGGGGTGAGTGTTATTTTGTTTGTGTGATAAGAGAGAGTGATTTATTTTTTTGACCGAGTGGGAGTTATGGGTTTGACCGGGTTTAAGTGGGTGGATCAGGTTATGGGTATGGGGAGTGGGTTGGGCTTAGGCGAAGGATTAAGGTTGGGCTTGTTTTAATCCGGATTTTAGTAGTGAGAGGATTTAAGGTTTTTAAAGTTAGGAAAAATACCAAGGACTTCTTTTGTAATTTCAGAAATCTCAAGGACCATTGTTGCCACTTATCCAAAAATAAATCCAAGGGCTTAATTTGATAATTTCCGATAGATGTAGGACCTCGGTTGACTTTTTGACCATAATTTCTCCTCGGCATCGGCTACAAATAACACTTCCATATCTCGTGCTCGGTTTCCCGGTTCTTGGCTTGATTTTGTCCTTTTCTTTGATATCCGTGCCTGCATATGTAAAAACACAAAAACACAATATATTTGGCATTTTGGTCGGGTTTTTGGTCTATTTGGCTCCGGTTTTGGTCTAGAAATGGTATGTGTTTAAGCACATACCAATTAACCATTCGGGTTGATAATGAAGAAGTCACGTTTAACATCAATCAGGACTCTAAACCTCTAACCACCAAATGCAACATTGCTACGGTTAATCAAAAATCTGATTTCGTGATTGCTTCCAAAAGAAGTGATTCGATGCTCTCAAGATTTACGGTTAAGAGTCCTTCACAAAAACGTGCTGAGATCAGAACAAGGGGAATTACCCCTGGTTCAAACAAATGGTTTGAAAGTTGTACTACAGAAGTTAAAAGTGTTTTTGACTACGATGAACTAGAATCGGAGATCACATCGGAAGTGGTGAAAACTGCTAGCTCTAAGAGCACACCACTTGTCCCACCTCCGGAATCGGTTTATCGTGTTGAAATTGTTGATTATGTGGATGAAACTAAAAAATCCCCCACACTCCGACTCTTCCTACCCTTCTCTCACACCGGTTGAGGGAAGTGATCCCTTTTGGGATGAGGTCGATGCTTTTCTTGCAAGTGATGATTCAATTCCGACAAGGATTGATGATACTTACTTTGATTCAGAGGGGGACATCCTTTTTCTTGAAAATTTATTGAACGAAGAACCGTCCCCAACCCTCCCTCCCGGAAATTTTGTTTACAATTACCATACAAGCTTCAAGGTTAAGCTACAAGTTCAAACAAATGGTGATTTTCCTTGTACAGATGAAGAATGGATTTCCATTGTAATACACACCTTTTTACCATTCTTCACATATTGCGTGATTTCTCTTTCCCTTTTCTCCTATGGGAATGAGGACACTATCTTTGACCCCGGTATCTTCCCTAATAGTTTCTACTGTTAAAATACCGTGGGTATCTCATCGGTGTGGAACTTTCTTATGTTCAATTGATTATCCAAACACATTGAATGAAAGTCCGATGGAGATGGTTCCTTCCACTTGCTTCCCCATGAACCAATGAATGCGGGGTCGAGTCAAGCTTAGTGACTCGGTAAACAAAAATATTAGCACACCATATGGGTTTTCGCCCATATTTCTATTTTCTTCCTCTTTTCTAACACCTAAGTATGGGGGAGTTGCCCTTGCTGTTGTATATTAAAAAAAATAAAAATAATAATAATAATAATAATAATAATAATAATAATAATAATAATAATAATAATAATAATAATTGTTGTGTTTCCACTCTTGGCTAGTAGTATTACCTTTTTACGTTCTAAGTGTCGGCATAATAGCCGGTGCTTTGAATATTGAGGGCAATATTCAATTCTAAGTGTGGGGGGGGGGGGGGGGGGAAAATTCTGGCGAATTTTGTCACATGAGTACCTTCTAGTGCCCTAATACCCCCGTTTTGGCCAAAATTTTAAATTTTTTTCATTTGGTGGAAATGCTTTGCACTAACACAACAAATGGTTATCAGTCCACCATGTCTAACCCACATAAGGACTGGCTAATCCGAGAGCAAACGGCTCTAGGTAAAGATATCTCAAATCCGTTTATGGCTGACAATTTGCAAAAAATTGCATGGTATTCAACTCACCATATCTTTGATAGTGAAGAGTTGGCTAGCCCACAAGGTTATGGCTTGTGGTTAAGGCAGTAGAAAATCATAATTGGTAATCAGCTCACCAAGATGATAACTGTATTCTATCAAAGAGTTGGCTAGTCCAAAAGCAAACGACTTTTAGTAAAGACAAATCAAATCCGTTGACAGCTAATGATTTGCTTAAAATCATTTGGTTATCAATGTACCATAGTATCATACTAAAACATTGGCTACTCCAGAAGTAATGGCTATCTGGTAAAGAGACATAAAATCCATAAAATTTTCAAAAAGGATTGCTAGGGACTAGCAATAGTTTAGTGTGGGGGATTGATGAGTGTGTATATACTCATTATTTTTGTCCCATCTGAACTGCAAAAACATTTAAAAACACTCAGAAATGCTTCAAAATACAAAAAATATCCTTGAATTGTGTTTTTATCTGTTTCATGTGCAAAAGAATTGAAAACAGAACGGAAACGAGCATTTTTGGGATCGACTCGGTAATAATTGTGCATTTGATCAAGTGAAGACGAAAGTCAAAGACAGAGTCAAAGTCAACCCCCAAAATCCCAAAATGACACAAGTGGTCCCTGGAAATATATTTAAGAAATTACAAGATTAGTCCTTGGATTTTCAGAATTGGCAGCTTTAGTCCCTTAAACTTAATACCTAAATCAATTCTAATCCTAAACTAATAAACCTACCCAACCAAATCTTTAATAAACCCCAGCCCACACACAAAATAAATAAAAACCAAACCCAAGCCCAATCCTACACAACTCAGCCCAACCCTCCTTGTTTTAATTAAACCCAGACCCAAAACCAGTTTGACCAACGGTCAAATTCTTCTCCCTCACTCACCCCGCCAAAAACCAAAACCACCATCACCTACGGTTTCCCTGCAATACCACCCATCACCTCACCCTTTCTCCTATCCCACTCCACCTAACAAGCCAAGGGGCATTTATTGCTTCTTCCCCTTTTCGAGTTATCAGATATAGTGGATTTTTCCACTATCTCATTTTTGGCGCCAAAAGTGGTTTTAACAGCTGAGATTGATCCAAGCCAATCCAAGGGTCAAGAAAGGTTCAGAGGTTGAAGACAAGATGTTCCCAGATATTTGTAGTATAAATAGGTCACAATGTAGCCTGTAATGAGCAAGTAGTTAATTTAGAATAATCGTCTTTAATATTCAGTAATCATAGTTTTTAATTTTAAGTTATCAGTTGTAAATTCAAGTCAATTTCAGTCATATTGTTCTAAGTTCAAGCAGTCTTGTATTAAATTTCAGTTATAATAGAAATCCAAGTTTTTGTTAATTCGAATTAAGTATTTTGGTGTTTGTAAAAGCTTGTTACCTGTTTATATAAGCTCATTTAAGCTCTACATAGCTTATAATGAGCTTGTGATAAGTCTCTCAGTCTCAATTCAAGAAATTCAAGAAATGATGAAGAAAGTCAACAAAGTCAACATAAGCTCACAATAAGCTCTTCTGAAGGAATAAGCTATTCAGGAAGGCTTTAATAGGGTTTCTAGCTTGTTGTTGACAAGCTAGGAGAGTTCTGATCATTTAGTTCCTTTTTAATAAGCCATTTCAGTTGTAAGCTTTCTCATGTTTTTCATTATTTATCCATATTACTGTACAATAGCTTAATATTAGCTTATTATTGTTAGTTACTGCTTATTGCTAGTTCTTAATTGTATTTCATCAGTTTCATAAGTATTTAATAGCTTTTATTTCATTTTGCCTTAAAAACTTATAAAAAGCCAAAAATAGCCAAGTAGAGTATAGCTTATTTTATTGCTTATTTCTGTTTTAAAAGTTGTTAATTATAGTTAAATTAAGTTAGTTGATCAGTTAATAATCAAAATTATAGTTAAAATTGGTGTGTTACTTTGAAAACCACATATCAGTCCACACAAAGGACTGTTTGGGTTAAAACAGTCAAAAGGGTCAAACCAAGGTGTCACTGTTCATTGACACTTTGCCCAACTTTGATCTTGCTTAAAATAGGTAATATAAGCTGTTTTCAAGTTATTTTAAGTCAATTTGATAGATATAGTGGTTTTGTGTGGTTTGTGGTCATTTCAAAAACCCAACTGATCAAATAAGCTCAGTTGAGCAATAAGCTCTTCTGATCCTTATTTGTTGCTTTTCTGAAAGTCCTTTAAGTCCTATTAGTGCATTCAAAAGAGTTGGACCAGTTCTAATTGGATTGGTGGATTTTTATGGTGCACTGCTGCATCAGTCTGCATAAGTACCCATAGTGCAATCTGCACAATATTTCTAGATCCATTTTAGTGCTTAAATTGTGTTAGTCAGTGCTTATCTCCTTTATTTCTAGATAGTTTGCTAGGTGATCTTTGCTTATTTCCATTTTCAGCCCATAGCTTAGCTTATTTGAGCTTTAAAATAAGCTCAAAAGTCTCCTATTCTCACAAGCATACACTGAGTATTCAGTGTATACTTGCCCTGAATAGCTACTTTCTCAGCTTATTTCTAAGCAGTAAATAAGCTCTCCTTGTTCTGAAAATTGGTTTCTGAAATCCTTACTAGGTCAACTTTAAGCTTTATCAGTCTTTGTGATATTTAGTGTGATCTAAGTGCTTATAATTAAGCCCAAAGTTGCCTAGGATTGACTGATATGCCCTGAGCATAGTAGTCCACTCTTGTGCTTATTTGAGCTTGTTTAGTGCTTATTTCTAAATTTTTGTTGCTTTTTTAGTTTCATTTTAGCTTAATATTAGTTGCTTAGCTTATTTCAAGTTTGCTTTAGCTTAATTTCATAGCTTATCAGTCTTTTAATCAAATCCTTGGGCTGATTTCTTTTTAACCCACTGATCAGCAAATCATAGCTGATTTATGAGCTTATTTGAGTGTTTCATAAAAAGTGGTAGTTATCAAATTTGCTTATTAACTTATGCTTAATCTGTTTCAATCATAAAAATCAAAAAATAAAATAAAAAAAGCAAAAAGGTCAGGGGTGGGATTCGAACCCTGGTCTCTCAGATAAAAACACACACACACTCAACCATCTGCCCTAGGGTCTTTATCTGTCATAGCCTTGCACTCTTTTTTATTTAAACTTGTTTTTTTTTAATTAAGCTTATTTTTCATTTTGCTTATTATCAGCTTATTAGCATAAGCTGATACCTTGTTAATATTTTTAATAGGTTCTAATTATCATTAAGTAATATTAGAAAAAGTTTCAGAATTTTTAGAATAGTTTTAGTATTTTTAATTAATTTTTCTTTTAAGTTTAGTTTTTAATTCATAATAAAAAATATAAAAATCAGAAAAATATAAATCTTTTTTCTAAAATTTTCTTTTATTATTTAGGATTTAAGAAAAATAATTTTGCACTTGTAAGATTAGATTTCCAAATATTTCAGTTTTTAGCCCGTTTTTTAGAATTCCAGTTTCAGGTTTTTATAATTTAGTTTAATTCTTAATTTTGTTGTGAGAATTTGTTTCTCATTGTTTAAATTAGAATAATCAAGCAAAATTCCATATTCTACTCATCAGTCACTGTAATCCAAACCTTAAACTGTTGTCCATTCCATCCTCGTTGAGAAACGACCCGGGTAATCACTTACCTGGTATCACACACACAAATGCGAGTTTTTGCAAGTATCCTTTTTCCTAAAAGGGTGATTTGTATTTATTCACGAGTATCCGTCTGCATATTATTTATATACACTATTTAGCACGGATCAAATTTTGGCGCCGCTGCCGGGGAGGTTGTGTTGCGACAATATCGTTGAGATTTTTAACGATTAGTGACTTGAGATCCTTCTTTCAGTAGTTTCCACTTTCATAAACCCATATAAAATACAAAAATATTTTTTCTTTTCTTTTATATATATAATATTATATAAAAAATAAAAACCCAAAAATATTTTCCGTTTTATTGTAAAATAAAAAGATAAAAGCAAAATTAATATAATATTCCTCAACTTGGGTATTATCATAATAAGTTCCCAAACCAAAGATTAAAACTTGCCTTTGTGTCGCTTGCGAATTCGGCTCACCTTTGATTGATAAACAAACTCTAACGGAGGTTTAAGGAGGGTTTGACATTAAATTGTCGAACCGAAAGAAGCGGGTTTTTAAGGAGCATTTATTGCCCACATTTGCTTCTCCGCCACTCTGTGCGTTTTTCAGTCAGAGAGCTACCGTACGCTTGTTGATTTAAGGTTTAAGTTCCTTGTGTTTTGCTTCGATCTTGATTTAATTGAATTATTTTACTTAGTGCATGCGCACTCGTTCTTCTACGTCGACAAGTCCTTTACGTGAACTCGTAGATATTCCGAGAAGACGTAATCGTAGACGTGCTGCCCGAATAGTCGAACCCGAGATTCATGCTATTCCCATTGATAATATGGCAGACAATCGCACAATGGCGGAGATGCTCCAAGCACCCACCGAGGGTTACGGAGATGCCATTGTTTTACCACCAATCGACTCTGATCATTTTGAACTGAAAACGCATTTGATTCAACTCGTCTCTACAAACCAATTCCACGGGTTTGAACGAGAAGATCCGTATGCACACATCCGTTGGTTCAACAAGTTGACCTCTACAATCAATTACAAGGATGTGCCGCAAAAAGTTATCAAATTGATGCTATTTCCGTTTTCACTCGAAGGGGCAGCCCGGATTTGGCTGGATAAAGAACCCCCTCGATCCATTGAAACTTGGGAAGATCTAGTGCATAAATTTGTCAATTATTTCTTTCCTCCTTCAAAGACGACTAATCTGAAAAATGAAATTTCTGGATTTCGTCAAGGTTTCGATGAAAACTTCGGAGAGGCATGGGACCGATTTAAAGATCTCCTAAGAAAATGTCCGCATCATGATTTCACGGAGTTACAACAGATCAATACGTTTTATAATGGGTTGAATGGAAACGATCAAGATTCTCTCAACGCTGCCGCCGGTGGCAATATCTTGAATCGTCGACCTAAAGAGGTGATTGAAATTTGTGAAAATAAATCAAAAGTTCCTATTTCTCGAAACAAAGTGAATGTTCCTGTCACTCCTGCTTCTTCATCCGGTAACTCATCAGAGTTAGCCGCTCTAACGGACGCAATTCGTTACATGATGAAGGAAATGAAAGTAATTAAGAGTGAAAGTCATAAACCGGAACAAATCAAAGCCATAAACAAAGTGTGTGAAACTTGTGGTGGCCCGCATGCGTATTACGATTGTCAAACAACCGATGTTTCTGTTTACCAAGCTCCCGTAGCTGCAGTAAACTACAATCAAAACCGACCGCATGCTGAAACTCATTACCGAGCACCAAATGCTATGGTACCACCTGGTTTTCCACCCGTGCCAAATCAAAATAATCAAAATCGCTTTGTTCAAAATCAAGGACAAAATTTCAACAATTCTCAGAATTTCAATCAAAACCGAGGTCAAAATCAGGGGAATTTAAACCAAAATCAGACGTCCACGGATGAGTTGCTTAAGCAATTCATAAAATCCCAAGAGGAGACAAATAGGACCCAATATGAGACAAACCGGTTATTGGTTACCCAAATAAATGAGATCAAAAAGTCTTTAAATGATCGACCCTCGGGCTCGGGAACTCTTCCTAGCAACACGATCGCTAACCCGAGGGGCGATTTGAAGGCGATCACCACAAGAAGTGGTAAGAAAGTTGATAGACCCTCGACTCCTATGCCCCCTCCACCGAGGGAAGTGACTCGAGATACTGAGGTGACAACGGACAAGGTGCATTTCTCAAGCCCACAAAGTACCGCACACGTCCAACCTCCAATTCCGGAACCCGATGTTCCGAAGACCAATCCTAAGCCTTCAATTCCATATCCTTCGAGGCTTAATGATCAGAAGCTTAAAGACAAAACAAATCAACAGATGGAGAAATTCTTTAAAATCTTCAGTGATTTGCACTTTGACATCAGCTTCGCAGATGCTCTCATTCTTATGCCCAAATTTGCATCTACACTCAAAAGTTTGCTAAGCAACAAGGATAAGTTGTCTGAGATGGCAAAGACCCCTCTAAACGAACAATGCTCAGCGGTGCTCCTCAAAAAGCTTCCCGAAAAGCTCGGAGACCCCGGCAAGTTTTTAATCCCATGTGATTTCTTGGGGATGGTTCAGTGCTCAGCCTTGGCCGATCTTGGCGCAAGCATTAACCTTATGCCACTCTCAGTATGGGAGAAATTATCTCTTCCGAAGCTTACCGATACTTGCATGACACTCGAGCTAGCGGACCGTACTATAAAACGTCCACTTGGAATAGCTGAGGATGTCATTGTGAAAGTAGGAAAGTTCCATTTTCCTACTGATTTCGTTGTGGTAGACTTTGATGCCGATCCTCGAGTTCCACTCATACTGGGGAGAGCCTTCTTAAGAACGAGTCGTGCTAACATTGATGTATATGCCGAAGAATTAACCATTCGGGTTGATAATGAAGAAGTCACGTTTAACATCAATCAGGACTCTAAACCTCTAACCACCAAATGCAACATTGCTACGGTTAATCAAAAATCTGATTTCGTGATTGCTTCCAAAAGAAGTGATTCGATGCTCTCAAGATTTACGGTTAAGAGTCCTTCACAAAAACGTGCTGAGATCAGAACAAGGGGAATTACCCCTGGTTCAAACAAATGGTTTGAAAGTTGTACTACAGAAGTTAAAAGTGTTTTTGACTACGATGAACTAGAATCGGAGATCACATCGGAAGTGGTGAAAACTGCTAGCTCTAAGAGCACACCACTTGTCCCACCTCCGGAATCGGTTTATCGTGTTGAAATTGTTGATTCTGTGGATGAAACTAAAAAATCCCCCACACTCCGACTCTTCCTACCCTTCTCTCACACCGGTTGAGGGAAGTGATCCCTTTTGGGATGAGGTCGATGCTTTTCTTGCAAGTGATGATTCAATTCCGACAAGGATTGATGATACTTACTTTGATTCAGAGGGGGACATCCTTTTTCTTGAAAATTTATTGAACGAAGAACCGTCCCCAACCCTCCCTCCCGGAAATTTTGTTGACAATTACCATACAAGCTTCAAGGTTAAGCTACAAGTTCAAACAAATGGTGATTTTCCTTGTACAGATGAAGAATGGATTTCCATTGTAATACACACCTTTTTACCATTCTTCACATATTGCGTGATTTCTCTTTCCCTTTTCTCCTATGGGAATGAGGACACTATCTTTGACCCCGGTATCTTCCCTAATAGTTTCTACTGTTAAAATACCGTGGGTATCTCATCGGTGTGGAACTTTCTTATGTTCAATTGATTATCCAAACACATTGAATGAAAGTCCGATGGAGATGGTTCCTTCCACTTGCTTCCCCATGAACCAATGAATGCGGGGTCGAGTCAAGCTAAGTGACTCGGTAAACAAAAATATTAGCACACCATATGGGTTTTCGCCCATATTTCTATTTTCTTCCTCTTTTCTAACACCTAAGTGTAGGGGAGTTGCCCCTGCTGTTGTATATTAAAAAAAATAAAAAAATAAAAATAAAAATAATAATAATAATAATAATTGTTGTGTTTCCACTCTTGGCTAGTAGTATTACCTTTTTACGTTCTAAGTGTCGGCATAATAGCCGGTGCCTTGAATATTGAGGGCAATATTCAATTCTAAGTGTGGGGGGGGGGGGAGAAATTCTGGCGAATTTTGTCACATGAGTACCTTCTAGTGCCCTAATACCCCCGTTTTGGCCAAAATTTTAAATTTTTTTCATTTGGTGGAAGTGCTTTGCACTAACACAACAAATGGTTATCAGTCCACCATGTCTAACCCACATAAGGATTGGCTAATCCGAGAGCAAACGGCTCTAGGTAAAGATATCTCAAATCCGTTTATGGCTGACAATTTGCAAAAAATTGCATGGTATTCAACTCACCATATCTTTGATAGTGAAGATTTGGCTAGCCCACAAGGTTATGGCTTGTGGTTAAGGCAGTAGAAAACCATAATTGGTAATCAGCTCACCAAGATGATAACTGTATTCTATCAAAGAGTTGGCTAGTCCAAAAGCAAACGGCTTTTAGTAAAGACAAATCAAATCCGTTGACAGCTAATGATTTGCTTAAAATCATTTGGTTATCAATGTACCAAAGTATCATACTAAAACATTGGCTACTCCAGAAGTAATGGCTATCTGGTAAAGAGACATAAAATCCATAAAATTTTCAAAAAGGATTGCTAGGGACTAGCAATAGTTTAGTGTGGGGGATTGATGAGTGTGTAAATACTCATTATTTTTGTCCCATCTGAACTGCAAAAACATTTAAAAACACTCAGAAATGCTTCAAAATACAAAAAATATCCTTGAATTGTGTTTTTATCTGTTTCATGTGCAAAAGAATTGAAAACAGAACGGAAACGAGCATTTTTGGGATCGACTCGGTAATAATTGTGCATTTGATCAAGTGAAGACGAAAGTCAAAGACAGAGTCAAAGTCAACCCCCAAAATCCCAAAATGACACAAGTGGTCCCTGGAAATATATTTAAGAAATTACAAGATTAGTCCTTGGATTTTCAGAATTGGCAGCTTTAGTCCCTTAAACTTAATACCTAAATCAATTATAATCCTAAACTAATAAACCTACCCAACCCAATCTTTAATAAACCCCAGCCCACACACAAAATAAATAAAAACCAAACCCAAGCCCAATCCTACACAACTCAGCCCAACCCTCCTTATTTTAATTAAACCCAGACCCAAAACCAGTTTGACCAACGGTCAAACTCTTCTCCCTCACTCACCCCGCCAAAAACCAAAACCGCCATCACTCACGGTTTCCCTGCAATACCACCCATCACCTCACCCTTTCTCCTATCCCACTCCACCTAACAAGCCAAGGGGCATTTATTGCTTCTTCCCCCTTTCGAGTTATCAGAGATAGTGGATTTTTCCACTATCTCATTTTTGGCGCCAAAAGTGGTTTTAACAGCTGAGATTGATCCAAGCCAATCCAAGGGTCAAGAAAGGTTCAGAGGTTGAAGACAAGATGTTCCCAGATGTTTGTAGTATAAATAGGTCACAATGTAGCCTGTAATGAGCAAGTAGTTAATTTAGAATAATCGTCTTTAATATTCAGTAATCATAGTTTGTAATTTTAAGTTATCAGTTGTTAATTCAAGTCAATTTCAGTCATATTGTTCTAAGTTCAAGCAGTCTTGTATTAAATTTCAGTTATAATAGAAATCCAAGTTTTTGTTAATTCGAATTAAGTATTTTGGTGTTTGTAAAAGCTTGTTACCTGTTTATATAAGCTCATTTAAGCTCTACATAGCTTATAATGAGCTTGTGATAAGTCTCTCAGTCTCAATTCAAGAAATTCAAGAAATGATGAAGAAAGTCAACAAAGTCAACATAAGCTCACAATAAGCTCTTCTGAAGGAATAAGCTATTCAGGAAGGCTTTAATAGGGTTTCTAGCTTGTTGTTGACAAGCTAGGAGAGTTCTGATCATTTAGTTCCTTTTTAATAAGCCATTTCAGTTGTAAGCTTTCTCATGTTTTTCATTATTTATCCATATTACTGTACAATAGCTTAATATTAGCTTATTATTGTTAGTTACTGCTTATTGCTAGTTCTTAATTGTATTTCATCAGTTTCATAAGTATTTAATAGCTTTTATTTCATTTTGCCTTAAAAACTTATAAAAAGCCAAAAATAGCCAAGTAGAGTATAGCTTATTTTATTACTTATTTCTGTTTTAAAAGTTGTTAATTATAGTTAAATTAAGTTAGTTGATCAGTTAATAATCAAAATTATAGTTAAAATTGGTGTGTTACATTGAAAACCACATATCAGTCCATACAAAGGACTGTTTGGGTTAAAACAGTCAAAAGGGTCAAACCAAGGTGTCACTGTTCATTGACACTTTGCCCAACTTTGATCTTGCTTAAAATAGGTAATATAAGCTGTTTTCAAGTTATTTTTAGTCAATTTGATAGATATAGTGGTTTTGTGTGGTTTGTGGTCATTTCAAAAACCCAACTGATCAAATAAGCTCAGTTGAGCAATAAGCTCTTCTGATCCTTATTTGTTGCTTTTCTGAAAGTCCTTTAAGTCCTATTAGTGCATTCAAAAGAGTTGGACCAGTTCTAATTGGATTGGTGGATTTTTTTGGTGCACTGCTGCATCAGTCTGCATAAGTACCCATAGTGTAGTCTGCACAAAATTTCTAGATCCATTTTAGTGCTTAAATTGTGTTAGTTAGTGCTTATCTCCTTTATTTCTAGATAGTTTGCTAGGTGATCTTTGCTTATTTCCATTTTCAGCCCATAGCTTAGCTTATTTGAGCTTTAAAATAAGCTCAAAAGTCTCCTATTCTCACAAGCATACACTGAGTATTCAGTGTATACTTGCCCTGAATAGCTACTTTCTCAGCTTATTTTTAAGCAGTAAATAAGCTCTCCTTGTTCTGAAAATTGGTTTCTGAGATCCTTACTAGGTCAACTTTAAGCTTTATCAGTCTTTGTGATATTTAGTGTAATATAAGTGCTTATAATTAAGCCCAAAGTTGCCTAGGATTGACTGATATGCCCTGAGCATAGCCGTCCACTCTTGTGCTTATTTGAGCTTGTTTAGTGCTTATTTCTAAGTTTTTGTTGCTTTTTCATTTTCATTTTAGCTTAATATTAGTTGCTTAGCTTATTTCAAGTTTGCTTTAGCTTAATTTCATAGCTTATCAGTCTTTTAATCAAATCCTTGGGCTGATTTCTTTTTAACCCACTGATCAGCAAATCATAGCTGATTTCTGAGCTTATTTGAGTGTTTCATAAAAAGTGGTAGTTATCAAATTTGCTTATTAACTTATGCTTAATCTGTTTCAATCATAAAAATCAAAAAATAAAATAAAAGCAAAAAGGTCAGGGGTGGGATTCGAACCCTGGTCTCTCAGATAAACACACACACACACTCAACCATCTGCCCTAGGGTCTTTATCTGTCATAGCCTTGCACTCTTTTTTATTTAAACTTGCTTTTTTTTAATTAAGCTTATTTTTCATTTTGCTTATTATCAGCTTATTAGCATAAGTTGATACCTTGTTAATATTTTTCATGGTTCTAATTATCATTAAGTAATATTAGAAAAAGTTTCAGAATTTTTAGAATAGTTTTAGTATTTTTAATTAATTTTTCTTTTAAGTTTAGTTTTTAATTCATAATAAAAAATATAAAAATCAGAAAAATATAAATCTTTTTTCTAAAATTTTCTTTTATTATTTAGGATTTAAGAAAAATAATTTTGCACTTGTAAGATTAGATTTCCAAATATTTCATTTTTTAGCCCGTTTTTTAGAATTCCAGTTTCACGTTTTTATAATTTAGTTTAATTCTTAATTTTGTTGTGAGAATTTGTTTCTCATTGTTTAAATTAGAATAATCAAGCAAAATTTCATATTCTATTCATCAGTCACTGTAATCCAAACCTTAAACGGTTGTCCATTCCATCCTCGTTGAGAAACGACTCGGGTAATCACTTACCTGGTATCACAAACACAAACGCGAGTTTTTGCAAGTATCCTTTTTCCTAAAGGGGTGATTTGTATTTATTCACGTGTATCCGTCTGCATATTATTTATATACACTATTTAGCACGGATCAAATTTTGGCGCTGCTGCCGGGGAGGTTGTGTTGCGACAATATCGTTGAGATTTTTAACGATTAGTGACTTGAGATCCTTCTTTCAGAAGTTTCCACTTTCATAAACCCATATAAAATACAAAAATATTTTTTCTTTTCTTTTATATATATAATATTATATAAAAAATAAAAACCCAAAAACATTTTCCGTTTTATTGTAAAATAAAAAGATAAAAGCAAAATTAATATAATATTCCTCAACTTGGGTATTATCATAATAAGTTCCCAAACCAAAGATGAAAATTTGCCTTTGTGTCGCTTGCGAATTCGGCTCACCTTTGATTGATAAACAAACTCTAACGGAGGTTTAAGGAGGGTTTGACATTAAATTGTCGAACCGAAAGAAGCGGGTTTTTAAGGAGCATTTATTGCCCACCTTTGCTTCTTCGCCACTCTGTGCGTTTTTCAGTCAGAGAGCTACCGTACGCTTGTTGATTTAAGGTTTAAGTTCCTTGTGTTTTGCTTCGATCTTGATTTAATTGAATTATTTTACTTAGTGCATGCGCACTCGTTCTTCTACGTTGACAAGTCCTTTACGTAAACTCGTAGATATTCCGAGAAGACGTAATCGTAGACGTGCTGCCCGAATAGTCGAACCCTAGATTCGTGCTATTCCCATTGATAATATGGCAGACAATCGCACAATGGCGGAGATGCTCCAAGCACCCACCGAGGGTTACGGAGATGCCATTGTTTTACCACCAATCGACTCTGATCATTTTGAACTGAAAATGCATTTGATTCAACTCGTCTCTACAAACCAATTCCATGGGTTTGAACGAGAAGATCCGTATGCACACATCCGTTGGTTCAACAAGTTGACCTCTACAATCAATTACAAGGATGTGCCGCAAAAAGTTATCAAATTGATGCAATTTCCGTTTTCACTCGAAGGGGCAGCCCGGATTTGGCTGGATAAAGAACCCCCTCGATCCATTGAAACTTGGGAAGATCTAGTGCAGAAATTTGTCAATTATTTCTTTCCTCCTTCAAAGACGACTAATCTGAAAAATGAAATTTCTGGATTTCGTCAAGGTTTCGATGAAAACTTCGGAGAGGCATGGGACCGATTTAAAGATCTCCTAAGAAAATGCCCGCATCATGATTTCACGGAGTTACAACAGATCAATATGTTTTATAATGGGTTGAATGGAAACGATCAAGATTCTCTCAACGCTGCCGCTGGTGGCAATATCTTGAATCGTCGACCTAAAGAGGTGATTGAAATTTTTGAAAATAAATCAAAAGTTCCTATTTCTCGAAACAAAGTGAATGTTCCTGTCACTCCTGCTTTTTCATCCGGTAACTCATCAGAGTTAGCCGCTCTAACGGACGCAATTCGTTACATGATGAAGGAAATGAAAGAAATTAAGAGTTAAAGTCATAAACCGGAACAAATCAAAGCCATAAACAAAGTGTGTGAAACTTGTGGTGGCCCGCATGCGTATTACGATTGTCAAGCAACCGATGTTTCTATTTACCAAGCTCCCGTAGCTGCAGTAAACTACAATCAAAACCGACCGCATGCTGAAACTCATTACCGAGCACCAAATGCTATGGTACCACCTGGTTTTCCACCCGTGCCAAATCAAAATAATCAAAATCGCTTTGTTCAAAATCAAGGACAAAATTTCAACAATTCTCAAAATTTCATTCAAAACCGAGGTCAAAATCAGGGAATTTAAACCAAAATCAGACGTCCTCGGATGAGTTGCTTAAGCAATTCATAAAATCCCAAGAGGAGACAAATAGGACCCAATATGAGACAAACCGGTTATTGGTTACCCAAATAAATGAGATCAAAAAGTCTTTAAATGATCGACCCTCGGGCTCAGGAACTCTTCCTAGCAACACGATCGCTAACCCGAGGGGCGATTTGAAGGCGATCACAACAAGAAGTGGTAAGAAAGTTGATAGACCCTCGACTCCTATGCCCCCTCCACCGAGGGAAGTGACTCGAGATACTGAGGTGACAACGGACAAGGTGCATTTCTCAAGCCCACAAAGTACCGCACACGTCCGACCTCCGGTCGTCCAACCTCCAATTCCGGAACCCGATGTTCCGAAGACCAATCCTAAGACTTCAATTCCATATCCTTCGATGCTTAATGATCAGAAGCTCAAAGACAAAACAAATCAACAGATGGAGAAATTCTTTAAAATCTTCAGTGATTTGCACTTTGACATCAGCTTCGCAGATGCTCTCATTCTTATGCCCAAATTTGCATCTACACTCAAAAGTTTGCTAAGCAACAAGGATAAGTTGTCTGAGATGGCAAAGACCCCTCTAAACGAACAATGCTCAGCGGTGCTCCTCAAAAAGCTTCCCGAAAAGCTCGAAGACCCCGGCAAGTTTTTAATCCCATGTGATTTCTTGGGGATGGTTCAATGCTCAGCCTTGGCCGATCTTGGCGCAAGCATTAACCTTATGCCACTCTCAGTATGGGAGAAATTATCTCTTCCGAAGCTTACCGATACTTGCATGACACTCGAGCTAGCGGACCGTACTATAAAACGTCCACTTGGAATAGCTGAGGATGTCATTGTGAAAGTAGGAAAGTTCCATTTTCCTACTGATTTCGTTGTGGTAGACTTTGATGCCGATCCTCGAGTTCCACTCATACTTGGGAGAGCCTTCTTAAGAACGAGTCGTGCTAACATTGATGTATATGCCGAAGAATTAACCATTCGGGTTGATAATGAAGAAGTCACGTTTAACATCAATCAGGACTCTAAACCTCTAACCACCAAATGCAACATTGCTACGGTTAATCAAAAATCTGATTTCGTGATTGCTTCCAAAAGAAGTGATTCGATGCTCTCAATATTTACGGTTAAGAGTCCTTCACAAAAACGTGCTGAGATCAGAACAAGGGGAATTACCCCTGGTTCAAACAAATGGTTTGAAAGTTGTACTACAGAAGTTAAAAGTGTTTTTGACTACGATGAACTAGAATCGGAGATCACATCGGAAGTGGTGAAAACTGCTAGCTCTAAGAGCACACCACTTGTCCCACCTCCGGAATCGGTTTATCGTGTTGAAATTGTTGATTCTGTGGATGAAATTAAAAAATCCCCCACACTCCGACTCTTCCTACCCTTCTCTCACACCGGTTGAGGGAAGTGATCCCTTTTGGGATGAGGTCGATGCTTTTCTTGCAAGTGGTGATTCAATTCCGACAAGGATTGATGATACTTACTTTGATTCAGAGGGGGACATCCTTTTTCTTGAAAATTTATTGAACGAAGAACCGTCCCCAACCCTCCCTCCCGGAAATTTTGTTGACAATTACCATACAAGCTTCAAGGTTAAGCTACAAGTTCAAACAAATGGTGATTTTCCTTGTACAGATGAAGAATGGATTTCCATTGTAATACACACCTTTTTACCATTCTTCACATATTGCGTGATTTCTCTTTCCCTTTTCTCCTATGAGAATGAGGACACTATCTTTGACCCCGGTATCTTCCCTAATAGTTTCTACTGTTAAAATACCGTGGGTATCTCATCGGTGTGGAACTTTCTTATGTTCAATTGATTATCCAAACACATTGAATGAAAGTCCGATGGAGATGGTTCCTTCCACTTGCTTCCCCATGAACCAATGAATGCGGGGTCGAGTCAAGCTAAGTGACTCGGTAAACAAAAATATTAGCACACCATATGGGTTTTCACCCATATTTCTGTTTTCTTCCTCTTTTCTAACACCTAAGTGTGGGGGAGTTGCCCCTGCTGTTGTATATTAAAAAAAATAAAAAATAATAAAAATAATAATAATAATAATAATAATTGTTGTGTTTCCACTCTTGGCTAGTAGTATTACCTTTTTACGTTCTAAGTGTCGGCATAATAGCCGGTGCTTTGAATATTGAGGGCAATATTCAATTCTAAGTGTGGGGGGAGAAATTCTGGCGAATTTTGTCACATGAGTACCTTCTAGTGCCCTAATACCCCTGTTTTGGCCAAAATTTTAAATTTTTTTCATTTGGTGGAAGTGCTTTGCACAAACACAACCAATGGTTATTAGTCCACCATCTCCAACCCACATAAGGACTGGCTAATCCGAGAGCAAACGGCTCTAGGTAAAGATATCTCAAATCCGTTTATGGCTGACAATTTGCAAAAAATTGCATGGTATTCAACTCACCATATCTTTGATAGTGAAGAGTTGGCTAGCCCACAAGGTTATGGCTTGTGGTTAAGGCAGTAGAAAACCATAATTGGTAATCAACTCACCAAGATGATAACTGTATTCTATCAAAGAGTTGGCTAGTCCAAAAGCAAACGGCTTTTGGTAAAGACAAATCAAATCCGTTGACAGCTAATGATTTGCTTAAAATCATTTGGTTATCAATGTACCATAGTATCATACTAAAACGTTGGCTACTCCAGAAGTAATGGCTATCTGGTAAAGAGACATAAAATCCATAAAATTTTCAAAAAGGATTGCTAGGGACTAGCAATAGTTTAGTGTGGGGGATTGATGAGTGTGTAAATACTCATCATTTTTGTCCCATCTGAACTGCAAAAATATTTAAAAACATTCAGAAATGCTTCAAAATACAGAAAATATCCTTGAATTGTGTTTTTATCTGTTTCATGTGCAAAAGAATTGAAAACAGAATGGAAACGAGCATTTTTGGGATCGACACGGTAATAATTGTGAATTTGATCAAGCGAAGACGAAAGTCAAAGACAGAGTCAAAGTCAACCCCCAAAATCCCAAAATGACACAAGTGGTCCCTGGAAATATATTTCAGAAATTACAAGATTAGTCCTTGAATTTTCAGAATTGGCAGCTTTAGTCCCTTAAACTTAAAACCTAAATCAATTCTAATCCTAAACTAATAAACCTACCCAACCCAATCTTTAATAAACCCCAGCCCACACACAAAATAAATAAAAACCAAACCCAAGCCCAATACTACACAACTCAGCCCAACCCTCCTTGTTTTAATTAAACCCAGACCCAAAACCAGTTTGACCAACGGTCAAACTCTTCTCCCTCACTCACCCTGCCAAAAACCAAAACCACCATCACCCACGGTTTCCCTGCAATACCACCCATCACCTCACCCTTTCTCCTATCCCACTCCACCTAACAAGCCAAGGGGCATTTATTGCTTCTTCCCCCTTTCGAGTTATCAGAGATAGTGGATTTTTCCACTATCTCATTTTTGGCGCCAAAAGTGGTTTAACAGCTGAGATTGATCCAAGCCAATCCAAGGGTCACGAAAGGTTGAGAGGTTGAAGACAAGATGTTCCCAGATATTTGTAGTATAAATAGGTCATAATGTAGCCTGTAATGAGCAAGTAGTTAATTTAGAATAATCGTCTTTAATATTCAGTAATCATAGTTTGTAATTTTAAGTTATCAGTTGTTAATTCCAGTCAATTTCAGTCATATTGTTCTAAGTTCAAGCAGTCTTGTATTAAATTTCAGTTATAATAGAAATCAAAGTTTTTGTTAATTCGAATTAAGTATTTTGGTGTTTGTAAAAGCTTGTTACCTGTTTATATAAGCTCATTTAAGCTCTACATAGCTTATAATGAGCTTGTGATAAGTCTCTCAGTCTCAATTCAAGAAATTCAAGAAATGATGAAGAAAGTCAACAAAGTCAACATAAGCTCACAATAAGCTCTTCTGAAGGAATAAGCTATTCAGGAAGGCTTTAATAGGGTTTCTAGCTTGTTGTTGACAAGCTAGGAGAGTTCTGATCATTGAGTTCCTTTTTAATAAGCCATTTCAGTTGTAAGCTTTCTTATGTTTTTCATTATTTATCCATATTACTGTACAATAGCTTAATATTAGCTTATTATTGTTAGTTACTGCTTATTGCTAGTTCTTAATTGTATTTCATCTGTTTCATAAGTATTTAATAGCTTTTATTTCATTTTGCCTTAAAAACTTATAAAAAGCCAAAAATAGCCAAGTAGAGTATAGCTTATTTTATTGCTTATTTCTGTTTTAAAAGTTGTTAATAATAGTTAAATTAAGTTAGTTGATCAGTTAATAATCAAAATTATAGTTAAAATTGGTGTGTTACTTTGAAAACCACATATCAAAATTATAGTTAAAAAGTTCCTGTAATTTGCATTCTGATATCATTTTGTGAGTTTTATTATATTCTGATGGTACCGGATATTTAAGGGATATAGTTGGGAAGGTGTGCATTTAGCTGTTTGATGAATGTATTTAAGTATATA